>VOMN01126184.1:0-41426 GCA_014899125.1 Orchestia grillus
AGCAGGTGAGCAGGTGAGCAAATGGGCAGGTGAGCAGGTGAGCAGGTAAGCAGGAGAGCTGGTGAGCAGATGAGCAGGAGAGCAGGTGAGCAGGTGAACAGGCGAGCTGATGAGCAAGTGAGCAGGTGAGCAGATGAGCGGGTGAGCAGGAGAGCAGATGAGCAGGTGAGCAGGTGAGCAAATGAGCTGGTGAGCAGGTGAGCAGGTAAGCAGGAGAGCTGGTGAGCAGGTGAGCAGGAGAGCAGGTGAACAAGTGAATAGGTGAGTAGGTAAGTTAACAAATGCATCACTTCGATAAAAAATTGTCGAAAGCTTGCAATTTGATGCGAATGGATAGAAATTTAACAAGCAAAATTAAAAGCAACAGTGAAGAACTTAATTTCAATTCGATTATTCAATTGTTGTTGCTTGCATTGGAATTTCAAAAAGTTTTGCTATGTCGAATCAAGATATTTGTTTAAAATGAAATATTTACCGGGCAGATTTCGTGTGAGAGTTTGAATTTCGTTAGATTGGGATATGTTTAATAAAATAAATTCATCGCTTGAGTAATTTCGTTACAACGTACGGCTGAACTGGGTTGTGGAATTCGAAACATTTTGTCTAGGAGAAACAATATGTTATTGCTAGAGCAATCTAACTTCACGAGTAAAAACAAAAATCATGTAGTTTCAGTTCTGGCAAAAACAATATCTATTTGTAAAATCGTGAAATAGTGATGTTAGTAACACAGGAAGTACCAGAACATGTCAGGCAAATATTTTGTAATTTTTCTTTTTCATGGGTGAAATCAATCGTCAAGAATGAAGAAATAATCTGATAGGACGGAATTTCCTTGAAAATTATATGACTCTGGGGAAAAAATTCTTAAAAATCGTACGAATGGTAAAACTACGAGTAAATACAGTATCCCACGTATACTCTAAATCCCCAAAAACAATTTGGTGCTGGGATGTCCAGATCTTCCAGAGGTCAACTCGGGCACCTCCCTCATTTGAAACCTCATCCTCGCTCGACAAGCAGAAAATTGCTTCCCTTCAGTCATGGTCGATGAGCAAATTTTTTTCCGTCATTCTCATTCTGTGCAGAATTTTTTTATTCCAGGCTCATCATGACTCAATTTTTTTTGCATCTGAAACGAAGAGCGCGTCCGTCACTGAGGGTTAGTTTGCTCTAGATTTACGTAACAACATTAGTTCTGATCATTGTACGATTTGTATCTTCCTATTAAGGAAAGTTACTTGTTTAGAGGAATATACGAATAAAGAAGATACACGATGACGTGTACTTCTGTCGACTCGTTAGTATCTTAATTTGCCCTATTGTGCCCGACTGCTTTAAATTTTCAAGTATATTTTTTTGTACAAATGTTTTCACCAACGTTGTACGAAATATTCAAAAATCTTCAGAGTATAAAAGCTTAGGGGTGTTTTGAGTGAATAAATGAAAAATTTGCGTTGTATGTTCTGAGATTTTTGAAGGCTTGGCTGTGAAACGTGTTTAACCCGAAACTTTTTCATTTATCTTTCTGTACGGATTATCGATAATTCTAGTCGGTTGGCGTACATTTACGGGAAGTGACAAACAGTTGCGAGGAATATATAGAAGTAAAATATTTACAAAATATGTACCATGACACGTGGGAAAAAATGTTAGACAGTGAAAAATTTATCCTCAAAAAGACGATTTCTCATCTCTAGCTTGTAAAATTATAGCTTGAATTTGCCCGTAACATGAAAAAAGTTTCACAGATTTTGAACATTTCCCCAGCTTTGGACCTTTTCCCACCGCTACTGCTTGCCAATCTGTCTTTTCAAGCCAAGTTTCCACCAACTCAACGGATAGACGACGGGCATAAGGGCTCTGACTCAACTCAAGAGGTGTGCGTCTCTACTGCACGCAATTACGGAGAGATCTACGGCTCTTGGAAATGAAAACGGCCTCGCAGGCTGGGCTGATAAAAAGGATCATCGCCTCAATTTGCGAGCGTTGTCTGACACGGTTTTCAAACTGCCAAAGCCGCGAAGCTCTCGACTCAACTGCTGCGCCGAGAAAAACAAACGAATCCTATGAGAGTACTGTTTGGTAGAGATATTATTCAATGCATAGTAGTAGCTCTGTGAACGATGGGGCTTATCTCCATGAATATATAATGAAACATGCTTGATTAAAACTTGTCTGCAGTGTTTTTGTAACTAAACTCATGGAAGGCTACTTTCCCTACACACAAAATGCTTTTACAATTCCAGTACATTCTTCCGGAACACGCGTTTGTTTAGTAACAAACGCAACTTACAATCTTTTTATTCATATCTTTTTCGTGTCGAAGATGAATAGTTATTGCACCTTGTAGAAGAGGGCTTGTGCAGACTGTTCTTCCCTACCCTTCAGCTTTGCCTTGCCTAAATTTCAGGAGTTGTAATAATTTAAACAGGTCAAAAAATACCGGAATTAAATTAGACTTGAACAAGTTCTACAGCAATATAAAGCTTCCCAAATTATTGCAGGCGTACATCAGGGTACTAAACCTGCAAATGAGTGTACGCAGTCGAGTTGGAGACCGGAGCTATACGACCTCGGCTGTGATTTGATGCGGCGCTTTCGTCACAAGGTCACCCACGAAAAGTTAACCCAACTCAAACATGCACTTTTTCTACTACACCACTTGCATGCATAATATAATGCATTGTGTTCTGCATTGCATACCTTCATTGAATTGCAATTCGGCAAAGCATACTACCTAATGCTTCCATGTGGCATAGTCTATAGATGCCATTGTTGAATTCGATTAATTTTGTTTGTAGGTCACAATGTACAGAGCCGAACTTCTCTCAAGACATGCTAAACTGAGTTATATTTAAAATTTCCTGAAGTTAAGTAATAGCTGTTTGCTATCAGAGTAGTACTCCCGAGTATATAGTTTGCACCTTATCTGCATTTTACATTTTCCAAGAATAGCAGGGCTCTAAACGGGAATAAAGTGCAGAGGAAGATAATGTGCATTGCTATTAGCTGCCGTGAGTTTAAAAGGAGGAACAACCACAGAAAAAAGCAACTTGCATGCGCTCCTGAATTGTAAAACCTGTATCTGATGTAAATTACTTGTGCTACATAAATAAGTGTTCCTGACGCATAATACAACCATCTGGGTTAAACTGAGGTATGAAGAAACAAACATGACGTGAATTACAGGTCTCGGGAAAATCATGGAAGATTCAAAGAGTTCGCTGAGCGTTTGATGTCCAGCAATGATTTACATCCTCATAGTACGTTTTTGCAGAAAATAAACATTGGGTTCATTGTATTTTACGTGAACTTCATTGCTAGGCAATGAACGGTAATGAAAGTCTGAAAAATTGTTGAACATCTATAGACAGGCTAGCGTGCAAGACAATGCTGGGCGGTAACTCTTCAAAAAAAATCCAATACTAGCAAATCTTACATATGTTCTTAATAACGTTATTTTTGTGAATTATTCGAAACCATCCCATCGCAATAAAAGCACAGAATATCCCGACTAACATTTTTCCCGGATCTGCAGTTTGTTGCTCTGATCGAAAATTATTCGCCCACGGCACACGGTAAAATTTGGTGTTTTTGCCTGCCTCTTTACTCCAGATTGATCTTATAAAAAACTCGAACTCATTTTCTATTGACTAATGCTGAGTGACGTATTATTCAATGCGCCAGGGATTTGGGTTTTTTAGCAAACAATACATACCTCCAAAAATTTAATCCAATTTTGTTAACACGGTGGTTAAACAAGGCGGGAAATAGTAATAAAATGACAATCGCGATATAATGCGTTCAGAATGTTTTAGACATTGTAAAATTAATTATTTGGGATATATTACTTGCACAAATATGTAGTAGGAGCTTATTATTCCAACTCAAATGAATGATATTCCCAGGAGGGACCTACGCATTACAGTTCTTAACTCTACTTTATTTAAAAGAGATGCCGAGTTGATTTAAAAGAAATACCAAGTCAGTTTGAAGAAAATACCAAGTTAGCTTGAAAGAAATTCCAAGCTCAAGACCACAGAGCTCTGAACATGAGAGCGGTAGCAATTTTCTTTCGATCCATAGTACGAGAACGTGAGTTTTGACGTCATAAATTGTAAGCACGCATAGTGGACGCTTGGTTTTATTTCTCATGCTTTGCACTTTTGCAAATTTAGGTAAGTGTGTTCATGTCAATGCAAAAAAATAATGTTAAACAGAATTTTCATAGAATTCCTCAACTATTCATCAAACGCTCTGCTCAAAGCAGTAAAAAGCAGTACGACATTCTCAAATATAAGTCAGTTAAGTATGGTGTTGCCATGACTCTACAATCCTTCCCAGATTTGCTATATGCAGTCTTCCTTTGATTGAATTCCGCAAATTTTTATCTTCAATCATGTACAACATTTTCTAGCGTACAACATCGTAATTTTAGGCCAGTGAATTATATGTATTTTCTCTGAAATCTAGAGGCTCTTCTGATGAAGATAGATAGCGCGAGCAGCAGCCAAAGCCATCATTCGTAAAATTCAAGTTCCTGGCTCTCCATCAAAGTGAGATTACTCTATCATTTCCCTCCACTCAATCTCAGCGCAACTTCAGAATTAAAATGCCCTGATGGAGGCAAATTCTAGCCGTCACATCCACGGTCACGAATGACGGAGGAGTTTCAGCGGATCCACCGCTCGATCCTTGAGCCATAACTGTCTGTAAAATCGTTGCTCGTAGCTCATCGTAGATGTCCTAGAATATTTATCGCTGGCTTATTTTTTTCGACGAAGTAGTTCTGAAAGTACCTGATATAAAGTAAAGGAGCATCAAGTTCGTTTCCCACTGTTTCTATCGGCTGTGTTTCCACCAAAACGACACCATATGTGGCCCACGCTGCAAGGAAACACAAATGCGGCAGTCATTGCGATACTTTTTCATTGGAAACCTTACCTTAAATTGCCAAACATCAACATTGAATTGTTGATGATACAGAAAATATCTTCTTGGTGTTAAAAGCTAAAACTGAAATTTCTACCCATCGCCATTCTCTTTCATTCATTTTCTCCGTCTTATTTCCGCACTTGATTTCAGTATATGTATGTAATACAAAACCAGAATGCGTCACGTTTTATTTTAACTCGAACAAATTACTTTGAGGTACAAGATTCCGTCAAAATTACATCCTTCATGAGATCATCCAGTGCTTGAAACGGACTGGAAGGACAGTCACTCGAGGAAAACAAAGCGCTATGTGATCTATTATTGACGCAACTAGAGCTCGAGCCTGCAGGATATGTGATCTATTATTGACGCAACTAGAACCCGAGACTGCAGGATATGTGATTTATTATTGACGCAACTAGAACCCGAGACTGCAGGATATGCGCACGACAGGTCGTGGAGTGTCGCACAACGCATGCGTAAATCTGAGCAAATTGCAGGTGATGCCTCTCCCCCGGCGTGAAGATGCCCGTCCAATCACAACTTTTCTCGTAAGCCAGAGCTTTCCGTAGGATATCCCTGCAGGTGAGCTGTGCCAAAATGGACGGTGAATTCAGAATAAATTACGATGAACTTGATCAGAGCAATGCATGTTTTTTCTGATACAAAGTTCAAAGTTTTAAAGCCCATAGATTGAGTGATCAAGAAATAAAGATTTCTTATAGATCTTGCATAGTTTCATCACCTATCTGACATTTTTCATGGTTTTGAGGTCTATTTTATAAAAAAAACGATATTTGAAATTAGTTAACATATGACTCCTTTCCCTATTCGAAACCCCACAAAAGTCTTCTCCGATCATCAAAAATCATCTCGTCTGTATAGAACTATCAAAGCGTTAAACAATAATAACTTTGCAAACTTATAGTACATAGTAGTGCGTAGTAGCAGTGCCGTCCCTGTTCCATCGTCATTTGTTATTTCCGTGTATTGTGTCTTTGATTTGAGCTCATGAAACTAATTAGTCGTATAGCCCCATCACACGAACCTGTCCAAGTAAATAGCTCCATCACNAGCTCCATCACATGAACCTGTCCAAGTAAATAGCCCCATCACACGAACCAGTCCAAGTAAATAACCCCATCACACAAACCTGTCCAAGTAAATAGTTCCATCACATGAGCCTGTCCAAGTAAATAGCTCCATCACATGAGCCTGTCCAAGTAAATAGCTGCATCACATGAAGCTGTCTAAGTAAATAGCTCCATCACATGAACCTGTCCAAGTAAATAGTTTCATCACATGAGCCTGTTCAAGTAAATAGCTCCATCACATGAGACTGTCCAAATAAATAGTTCCATCACATGAGCCTGTCCAAGTAAATGGTTTCATCACATGAGCCTGTCCAAGTAAATAGCTGCTTCACGTGAACCTGTCCATGTAAATAGTTTCATCACATGAGCCTGTCCAAGTAAATAGCTCCATCACGTGAGACTGTCTAAGTAAATAGTTCCATCACATGAGCTTGTCCAAGTAAATAGCTCCATCACATGAAGCTGTCAAGTAATTAGTTCCGTCGGAAAAGTTAGGTAGACCCGGGCAAACCGTCTAGTTGATATACCTCAAGTAACGTCAGTATCATAGTCCGTATTGCTACGGGAGCTTTCATGTTCTCTAAATAGAAACAAACAATTTCTTACTGTTTCTAGCTAAATAATCAATCAAATATGAAACTGAATTCTCAACTGAATAAAATGAAAGAGCATATGTTTTTCAATTTTCAGCTCGTTTTTTTAGCCGTTATCTTTACAACTTTATTTACGATACAAATTTTGGCAACTAACTTACAATTTGCCGCTATCGTTTCCAAATTTAAATTCTGTAAGTCCATGTAACAAAGGCGAATTATTTTCCTGTATACCTGTGCTGAAATACAAAAAAAGTGCGTTAGCCAATTGTTTGTTTGGGGTTTGGAAGATATTGTCAGGAATTTGACCCGAGCTGTCCTGAATGCTCAAATCCTTGTCTTTATCCCTGCCCCAGCAAATGCCGAGGCAGCTGTGGAATCGAGAGGGGGATTGGCCAGACTATAGCTGCCGTATTTGAGGAGCAGAATTCTGCGGTTTGAACTCATATTTACCGATGATTCGCAAGAGGTGAGTGGTGAAGGTATGAACTGAGCATCTGACTTAACTTATTATATATACTGTATGTACATTTTTCTGTATTCTTTGTCATACGTCTTTCAGTGATTCTACAGACAACAAACGCATGTTTTTAGCTCATCATCTTCTTAATTGTGTGCATTTGCTGTAAACGGTATTGATTCAGCAGTAAATGAACGCAAGGAGGTCACCCCTTGATCGTTGAATCCTTTTGCGTTACTTATGTGCAACATGAATCAGACAATTTGTACCGACAGCCTTCCAACTCAAGCATTACAGGAGCTCTAGAACAAGTTTTAAAACCAGTGCAGTTCATTCAAAAGTTTCAGATTGCATGAGCACATGTCTAAAACTCTAAAAGGCCACGTGGATCCATTTGTGGAGCTCGAAACTTCTTAGAAACATTTATAAACTTGTGTGCATAAGTTATTGAGGGCGGGGACATGTGATAAATTCCAGACTTAAATGAAGTACTTTCCGACATAATCCGAACGCTCTATCGTTTTTAAGACAGTGATCAGTCTTACGTACATAAAATTAATATTATACGATTTTTTTACAGTTAAACTAAAATTTTAATTTCCACATAAGTCTGCCATGAGGGACACTCGAGTCGCGCAGTCATTAGAAGGGCCATTGTATGCAATGTACTGTAATTTATATGTACTTCATAATGAACCAAATTTTTTCGGTTCTGCTACCTGTTTCACTGAACAAAAAAAAAGCATTGAAAGACGGATCAATTGTTCTCATCATCTATGCTTGATAGAAAAATGACTTTAAATTTGAGCAGGAGTAATTAGAGACTGTCTTCCACTCGTTTCTTAGTAGTTGATTCAAGTAAATTAATTTGTTGTTGTCAAGAACTCAAAAGCCGCCGCTGTCGTTGATAAACTTAGCCTCTTTCGTTCGCTTCTGTGACTTGTTGCTGCACATCTGTAGAATATTAGATGAATGGAATCTCCTCTGCACCAAATTTAATTCAAAGTAACTCCTGGAAGTTTTCTTATGATTTACTGGCTCTCAGTTCGTGCAAGGAAAGTTCAATAATTTCATTTCAGGCGACAGAACGCACGTCAAGCTTTGTTCACATTTGCCTGCGTTCAGTTCTAAAGTCTTCTCAAGGCACTATTTAGTTTAATAACGGTTACGGCAGCATTCCATGAATTTTTTTTATCTTTTATGTAAGCCTCCTCTGATGGCACACAGACAGTTTTCAAAGTCAACGAAGAAGATTGTATAATATTTAATTCTGCTACTCTATCAATGTGTTGAGCTAATACTGGTCAAAGCTGGATTACGGTCGACTCTCATGCATGACTTGTTCTAAAGTGTTCCGGTTCGATAATGTCGATGTCAGAATTCGCCTGAACTGACACGGCTTGCACTCTACAGCCTCTGAAACCCAGTCTGCTCAACTCCATCTCTGTACTTCACGTTCATTGAACTGTCAACTCAACGTAACCCCTGTCATTCTCAGTCCGAGTCACTCACGCATCAGATATTAAATAGTGAGCTAACACTAGCACAGACTGACTGTGGAACTTCAGGCCTCGTGTCAAACACAAAGTTCGTGCCCGCATTCCGCTGTGGTGAGTTGTTCCACTGAAGACCTTCACCAAATGCATGAACGCTGGCTCTCGAAGGACAACTTTAAGAAATTTTATTTTTTGTTGGCTTGTTCATTTGTTCTTCATTTTCTTCTCCTACCTTGTTTCAAGTTTCACACTTTTCACGGCTTCATGATAATAGCTGATTTTAAAAGAGTGGGGCTAGAAAATTTGAAAATTTTCTACACCCGTTGTTGAAGTTATCGCTTAAGGATCGGTATACATGTTAGTGATGGCCCTGGCCTTTGTTCATTATTTTCGAAAACACCAAGCAGCCGCAGAAATTATTTTTTCATGATGTAGTGAAGCGAATGCTGATGAATTAACCATGTCTGTATATTAGTATACAATATAATTTTGCTAAAGCGAAGGATTTCTACGTTTATCGCTACTTTCCATATAGCTTCCACAAAATAATGAATTTCTCAGATTGATAGGGCATTTGTATTGGTAATTCAAGCTCTTCCAGAGTTGTGTAATAAATTTAAAATTTCATTCTAGCAGAATTATGCAAGGGTGAGCTCTTGTGACGCCACAGCATTGCCTAATGAGAATATTCTAATGACGGAAAAAGAGCCAAACATAAAATAAAGTGAGCAGAAGCGCTCTCTGCCACGAATAAAACAATGCAGTTATTTCTCTATTCTCTTAATTTTACTCCTTGCACTTCTCATTTCTCTTCACTCCGGACACAGTCACGGAGAAACCATTACACAGTTTCGTTTCATGCTCAGCTTTCTGAGACAGAGAGAGACTCGGCTGGCAATACGCCGCAGTCGTCCTCTATTATTTCTTGGTAGAGACACAGCGTGTTCTCCAGGGAGTCGTGAGTGCGTCACACTCGAGCAGACAACGTCCAGAGGGCATAACTGTGCTGGACAACTTGCAAGATTAATGGTCATGTTCTTTACGGGGATGAAGCTTAGAGCCCTGGGCGCTGCTTTTTCAATTCACCAAGCTTTGAAATTTAATCAGTAGGTTTAATTTATTCAATAGCGTTTGCACTGAAGCAAGCTCAGTTTTAAACAGGTGATCCTCTATTTAAATTATAAAAATTATTTCAAGTATATGATGATCATATTTAAAGATGTAAAAAACGTTTCTGCCTATTATAAAGCAGTTTCATTCTGGAGAAGTCTTCTCAATTTTTTGTTTTTTATATCATTTGATTTTACTCTCGTGTAGCAAACATGCATTTCCCACGCGGTGTCGGGATGTCCGTGGAATTTTTTATTGTACTTTAATGCGAGTTTGCTGCAGCTCCTTAGCCCAGACATTAACTGATCACGTGCTTTTTGTGTGGTATAAATATTGAATTTAGGAACTGTAGGTTGACTGAAAATTTTACATTTCTTCTTTTAATAAAAGAGGATTTGAAATCAAACAAGCATGGCAATAAGCATCGCAACTATAGATTACAATATATTTTCATTGCCTCAAAAGCTAATGTGTAATTTTCTGGAAGTTCTCCCCGTGACCACACATTGTACAACCCGTGCTAATTGAAGTCGTATCTTGCTTAGAAGTAGAAGAGTTACGAGTAAATTAGTTGGAACAGTGATTCCCAACCTGTGGGTCGCGATCTCAAATGGGGACGTAAGACTATTGTCATGGGGTCGCCATTTCATTTTAACAGAATGTAAAAATAGTATAAAACCCAATCAAAAATATATCGACAAAGGTGAATAAACTTTTCAAAATAGACTTAATAATTCAAGCATGGCAATAGCAAAATAGTTTCGTACCGCTCTATCATCTTGCAAATCAACTACAGTTAGGTTTATAATGCTGGCTAGTATATTCTAACAAAATCTGGTAAGCTAGTATTTGCTTACAGCCTTACACGTTTATTTCATGTAAATAGCTTGAATATAATTGACAATAGCGTCATGTCATACTCTGTAACTATAAAAATAACAGTCGACTGAGTTACTCGGAAGAACGTCTAAAGCTGTCTGAAGGCGTTTTGTTCTCGTACTGTTTGGTCTCTCCACTCGTGTCACTCGTCAGATTCGTGCCCACACTGAGTAATTCATGTGAAATACTGTGCTGTTCTTAGCAACTTAGTCCTTTCGAAGAAATGAGTGTAAGAAAAAGGATTTTATAATGTTGGGATTCACCGGAATAATTATTGCAGGCGCAGAAAGGTCATAGTGTGTAATGTGTTTGGCGGCTTGCTCATGCGTCTAGGAAACCAACTAGACTGCAAAAGCATCTCCAAACCGAGCGTCTTAACTTAAAGGATAAAGACACTGATTTTATGGAAGCAAAATTTGCTGGTGTTAAAAGCGGCCAGCTTGATGCAAGTGGATCATTCCGTAACAAAGACTTGGCCGCCATTAAAACTTCATTTACGGTTGCATCATAGATAGCCATAACTAGAAAACCACACATAATAGCTGAAGACCTTATTTTCCCGAGCGCCGAAGATATTGCCCATCTCATGCTTGGTCCTGACGCACTCAATAAATTATTGTCTCTATCCGTGTAAAATAAAACATTAACACGAAGAATTACAGCTATGTCCAATCTCATTTTATCTCATACTATATATACAAGAACTACAAGAAACTCAAGCCGAGCAGTTCAGCATACAGCTGGATGAAACTACAGATGTGACAAATTTTTCACAACTTCTTATGTACCTATGTTCGCTATTTTCAAAACAAAAAAATGGAAGAAGAGTTCTTGTTTTGTAAGCCTCTGCAAATAACAACTACCCCTGCTGATTTTTTCAACATAATTAATGATTTCTTTGAAAAACACGCAATTGAATGGAACAGATTATGAAGAGCTTATACCGACGGGGCACCCGCAACGCTTGGCTGCAAGTCTAGCTTCCAAACTTCAGTTAAAAAAGCGGCTCCACAAGCAATTGGAACTCAATGTATGATTCATCGACAAGTATCAGCTACCAAGACAATGCCTTTACCATTCAAGGGCTAGGTCTCTGCATCACAAAAATAGAGCAAAAGAAATCATACATGTTTCCAACTCCTGCGCAGACTGTTGAAGAAGAAACGAATAAATTAATATTGATTATGTGCATGCCTGGATTAAAGAATGCTTGCAAAATCTTGATATAGAAATAATAGCCTATTTTCTAGACGAATATAGCAAATCTTTCTGCCTTACGACCAGCCCATTCAGTGTCAATGTATCTGATGTCCTTGAAACCAGGCCGAAAGAGTTTATTGAACTACAAAAATAATTTTGAAGCAAAAGCTTGACTTGGTGAACTACCAATGCACGTATTTTGGAAAAAAATCAATAAATTTTAAGTATATACTATCGTAATTTATTGCATCTCTCATCTCTCAACTATAAACTTGCATGAAACAGGGTTCTCCCAACTTCTTATCGTCAAGAACAGATGCCGATATAAATTAACGTGGAAGACGAATTGCAATGTGCAATATCAACCACAATGTCAGCAATAAAATTGTTAGCCGAAAAAATACAGCAGCAGCGATGATATTAAGCCAATGCAATACACTAAGCAACTAAACGTTATTCCCTACCAACCAGTGAAGGTGAGTACACGCTTGCAAATGAATAATTAAATTGTGTGTGAATGCTTTAATGTAATTTCAGTTTCAACTTCAAGCTTGTATCAACGAAATTGAAAATTATGTATAAATTGAAATACATATATCTGTGCGGTTGTGTTTTACGGAATAGCCATTCCACAGTAAATAGGTTTTCGAAATACAAAGGATCACATATAGTTATTTGACAGAATGGGGTCGTGAATAAATTATTTGTCCCAAAATAGGTCGCTGTAGGTGAAAGGTTGAGAGCCACTGCGCTAAAGCATCTGAAAGTAGGAGCCAAAGTAGTAACTTGAAATATAATTAGAAGCATGTAAGCATTTTATATTTGTAGTTTGCAGGGTTTTAATTCAAATGTACATTGAGAAAGATGCTCGTTCCTGGTAATGACGACATAACATCTTGTTAAATAGAAGCTGTGGATATAAATACTTCTATTACGTTGCTATTAGCGTCAAGCAATGTTTGAAGCACCACTTTTCCATGACAACATCAAATTCAGGAACAGCTAACATATAGCCCTTCAGTACGTAAGGAATGACGTGGGAAAAACAACCTGAAAAATATAGCTCATAAGCACTGAGAAAGCGTGCCCTCTCACGAAATCATTGGAATTTCACAAATCTGACAGAACTATACACTGCAAAACGTCTTTCTCAGCCCAACGTTGACGCCATTGTAGTAGGCAAAGCCGTAAACTGGGGCAACCACCACGTCGGGTCCGTTAGGCAGCCAGTCGCCGATAGCCGTTTGGTCTCTAGGGCCGCTCAGCCACTTCCACTGGCCTGTGTTGTCCTTGGAGGAACCAACCCACATCGAAGCAGCTGTGGCCGCAATATCAAATCAGTAAAGAAATTTAAAATGGAAACACTACGAAGCGCAAGCGTTTTGCTGCTTTCAGTGACATTTTGAGTTGACCTTTTCGCCTACGAAATCCGCTTCTCTTAGGATGCTGCTAGGTTTTCTCTGTAACCTTATTGTACTTAGGTACGTAGGGTTGTAGCTCGATTTTTTATTAAGCTAAATGCCACCTCATCGCTAAAAAAATTGTCATTTAAAGGTTAATTGCAACACACGTGAATCAGATGAAAACTGATACGGCAATGATGAAATAAGTAATGTGAAATTGAAATATAACTCTGTGTTATGATTTTTTAACATCCGTCGAATTTTGAGAGAATGAACTGAATACATTTGATAACATTTTAAAAAAGCATGCAAACCTAAACATCATTTGAAAATTTCATGTATTAAAGCAACAGAAACATTTCATGAACAACATTCAGAGCAAGGCAAACTCGCGCGCAGGGTAACCCAGTTATTTAACCCAGACAAAGCAGAGCACGCAAACAGTCACATCACCATTGAACGAGAGCTTTGGAGACCTGCTGAGTATTTGCATGTTTGTGTAGCACTGTTTCTCTGGCTACTAATTCTCTGGGATAATAAAACCTCAACATCCTTGTAATAATAACAATTACAACAACGTCAACACCCCACTTACGTTGCACGCTGATCGAGAAGAAGCCTCTGAGGTCGTGGCACTCGAGATCAGATGTGGCGATGACTCGGTCGACCCCTCGTAGCCCCCAGAGTGCCCTCGCCTCCCGCCGCGTCGCCGTGGGGCTCTGCAGCAACAAGCGCCTCGACCTGAGCTGCGCGAACGGACTTGAGCTGGTATTACGGTGCGCGCAATTAATTAGTCCTAAAGGACTCATTCATTTTTTAAATGAATGAAATAGTTCTTGCGCAGTCGCACATGTTCTACGCACTTGTGTAAATATTCACCATAGCATTGAAGGAAACAATATGAATTTGAGACTAAGCTAAGCACTGAATTAAACGATATGAATTTAAGACTAACCTAAGCACTGAAGGAAACAGCATGAATTTAAGACTAAGGTAAGCACTGAAGGAAACAGTAAGAATTTAAGACTAAGTTGTAATATTTTGAATGCCCGTCTGGAGCGCGAGTCACCCATACAGAGCTATGGAGACCTAGGCATGGAGACCAGCATAAGTAAATTTCAACGGCAAAATTGGCTCATCTCTGAAAAAAATACCTCCATCTTTCAAGTTATTAAAACATATTCCCTTAAATTTGTTTTCTGAGACATTTAGCCATTAACATACTTCGACGTTTTAGCAATTCGACGGAATACCATTTTGATCCATGACCAAATAATTAGATGCAAGATAGATGAAATCAAGAAAAGCTTGACTTCGTGTGCTGTTTGCGCCTCATTTTGAAGTAGGATTGCAATTATTCATAGACCCTGCAAACAATTTCTTAAATTTGATCAAAAAGTCTTAATGAAATTTCAGAATTAAGAAAAATCTCTCATGACTTCATGACACCATAGGCAAAATATAGATCATTTTTTTACAGTGTAACGCATGGCCGTGTCATTACCAATTGTCTCAAAGTAACTTAATATTTCGTTTCCAAAGTCACATCTCGGACACGATTACTGATATAATCGAGAGATTCTTTACCTTCATCTCGGTAAGAAATGAACTGTCACGTTGAGGCATCTCCTCATAGGATACTACCAGTAAGTTGACTAGTTCACATACATACGCTTTGAAGAATCCTAACATTGATGGCCAACTCCACAATTTTCCCTGCGTGAGAAAATAGAAAGCAATGACCGCAGTCATATACCCCAACATGCCCTTACGTATACGTTGGTAGAGGAGCAACCAAATAAAAATTTATACAACCAAGCTAACAGACCTTGATGTAAACGGCGCAACAAAATGATCTGACGTATTTTTTGGCTTCACTTAAGCAAAATTAAAAATATGCACGAAAGCATTTTCATTTCGTAAACGTATGTATAAACAAATAATTTTTAGAAACATTGCATGGGACTTTATCGTATTTTGTTTCTTGTTAAAAATACCTCTGTTCATTCTTTGGTTTTAGGTTTTAGGAATTAGTCCTGAGCGTTACTGAAAATTCCTTTTTTGAAAGACCGAAAGCAGCCACGGGCGGTGCTCTGAGGCTTCGCGGCTTCTCCACACACGTCACAAATCTGACGAGCGGCTTTTGCTGCATTGTCTCGATTATGTGCAAAAAGCAAATGGTGTCGAAAATTGTCAGTTTTTTTCAACTGACATTCCATATAAAAGTTCTGCAATTAAACCAAAAATACCAAAATGAAATAATCTAAAACGCGGTCATTTGTAGCACAAATTTCCTTTAAAATACATAAAGCATTTCCAAATATTTACATCAAGCTGTATTCTTAGAATTGGAGAAAAAGCTCACAGCATATTCCTAAGCCTAATATTTCAATTTTATAAAACTTACAAACTTACATATCAGATCATTATGCAACACCCTGCACAAATATACATCTATGTATATATACGCAGATGGCAAGCTGATGCACTCACAATTGCCTTTTAAGCTATAACTACTGACCGCCTTGGCGCTTCAGAGTTCCATCTAACTTGTGTTGACCAGACCTCCTCAGCGGCCTTCCGCGACCTCAGTGCCAGCCGCTACCGTGGTGTCGTAGGGTGTTCTTCAGTCGTAGTATCTGGTAAACAAAATAAGTCGCCCCGTCATTAATAAAGTTATTCCTGCATGTTTGACTGAATTTACTCACAACACTTTAATAGGTTTTGTAAAAAATAGTTATTTCACGTTGATTCTCCAACAGTATTAATGTGAAGTTTTCTGGTAAATAAAATCAAAGGCTGGATCTGAACCTCTCAACTACCAGCACGAGTGAAACTATCTCTGCAAAAATTTCAGGCCTCTAACTCAGCACTCGTAATCCAATTTTCTCATTATTAAATTATCAGTGCACATATATACTTCTCAGTGTAAACGTTACCTCTCAATCAGTATTGTGCGAAAGTGAGAGCTAACACTTATTACTTGCAATTTATGCATAAGTTGAGGTTTGTACTCGTGTTTAAAAAGTATTTGTATGTTCCAGGTTCTAATAAATTATATAATGCACCTCTTTACTAATGTCTTCATATGTTCCACTCAAAAATTTGCGAATTTTGGAGCCTCACTCTCAAGGGTAACGCTGTTTCCAAGGAGTAGAAGTGTCAATGATTAAGTTTTTAGTAAATGACGCAATTCATTCTCTGCTCTTTTGTAAGTCGATACAATCTTTACCCTGGCAACTGACCGTCACCACGTGCGGTGCTGCGTACGGAGCTTTACACGGGGTCTTGCCACGGGGTTAACTGACACGTGAGGATAACTCAACAAAACTAAAGATTACTGCAGTCATGAGCAAGCATCTGCCTTCTCCATTCTATTACCTTTTTCCCTTATTGCTACTGCTTATCAATTTCCCGCACATGAATATATACAGTAATGGATGAAACATGGTCGAGCGTGCCACGTTGCCGCCCAATTCAGCATGGGTAAGGCGCTCGGCCGTAACTGGTGGGCAGCTAAAACCCCAGGGCTGCTGCCCTCTCCAAGGAACCTCTACCATCCATCCTATGGTCAATTATAAGCACTGGTCAATGCAACCAATGCTCTTACTTATAATTTGTGTCCATCACAACTTGATGGTCCTCGTTTTGATGTGCTGCTATCTTGCAGGATTAGCTCTTGTTAACTGAAAACACAACTAAGGGCGTAGAGCTGCACGGACTAGCATTCTAAGCTCCAATTAACCACGAAGAAGAAGAAGAAGAAGAACTTCTCCATTGGGGTCGGGGGAAGATGAGAGGTCAAATTTTAGAATTCTGATGCCATAGTATTGACTGAGAACAGAAAGAAAAACTTTTCGAGTGAGTAAAAATTCGCGCATGAATTACATGTAAAAATTAATTTCCTTGATGATTATGAGTCTGGAAATGTAAAATTCATAGTGTAATAATTGAAATTGAGGAATTCGTGAAATAATTTGCAGTTTTTTAGCCTCACAATTATGAATGCTCCACAAAGACCAGTTATTAATTTTCTGTTGAGAATATGTAGATATATTTTATTGAGTCTAGACTCCTACGAGTGTTGTCCACTCCGCTTATCAGGGCTCCTGTAATCAATCATGTTAAGCAAATTACACTCGGCGCCTGAAAATTTCCTCAGATGATAAAAAAATTCCCTCAGAGTCATGCCAAACTTACTAGCAAATAAGGGTAAGCTCCCTACAGAGTCCTGCCTAAATTCTAGCACAGTCGTGCTTAAATTCCAGCATAGTCAAGCCAAAACAATTATGCCAGAATTCCCCTAGTCATACCAAACGTCCTGCAGTCGTCCCAAATACCCGCAGAGTCAAGTGGAAATTCCTGCAGAGTCATGCCAGACTTCATGCAGAATCATGCCAAAATTCCCGCAGTCATTCCGAATTCGGTAGTCAGGTGAACTTGCCGTCCCGAATGAGAACTTCAAGGACACTACTTTCACTTGTTGTCTAGCAGGAAAAGGCAGCTTGGTTCACAACAAGTCAATAACAAAAGAAAGAATGAAAGAAAAATCGTCATTTTGAAATCAGTAACTCACAAAGCACGGCACAAATTAGGTTTCCAAACGGTAAGACTACAACCTTGAAATTAAATGCAGATAGGGCATTAAAATTCCTAGTCATGGTTTTTATCATTAGTCAATCACTCGACGTGAAATTTTGATGAGCGCCAAAAAGTTCAATTGTCTGGCGATTAATTAACTTCGCCATAGACTTTTCTGCTTTCCCGGTTCTTGCGGAGACCTTTCTTATAGGAGTGCATTTGTCAGCTATTGACTGGTGAGGCAGTCATGATAGACCTAACCGGGTAGAAATGTACATACTCACTTCGATTTGCCTCGTCTGTAAAGTTCGCGACTAGAGATGCTCCTTAAATTTAGTTATTAAGACCTGAGACGCAATCTAACTAGGAATTCCATCCGGTCCCCATATTGCCCAGACCTGCAACCCTTAAAACTTAACTCACCGTTTTGAGTAGAACGATTGCAGGCCAAGCTTATTAGTGAGTCCGAGCCTCCCGTTTTCTTTATAAATAAATCCCTAGACGTGTTTAAAATAATTCCTACACGTGGTTGTGAACATCGAACCTAAAACTTCAGGAAAGGACGATCGAACCCCTTACAACACAGCGAAGTGATTAAAGCAACCAAAATCATAATGAGTTTCTCTATGCATGACTTATAAAATTAAAAAAATATTTTTGGGAGATATCCATTGTAATCATGATTCGCTTTTAGGTATAAAAGAGTTTTCTTAAATACCTCATGAAATATTGTCGTAAGATGGCCCATTGCAGCATTGATTCACTTGCATAAGGCAGGCTGCAAAATATAGACAAATGTTGAATCTGACATGACTTACGTAAAATGAAACATCGACAATTTAAATTGGACTTTCAGCACATCAAAACTTCTACAAATTTGTAGCCTCTGGACCTTACAAACGGTTCGATGTGAGCTTCACAATTGGAGTATAAAAACTTATTTTGTCAGATATAAGAAATAAAATATTATTTATTCAGAAATTATTGTGACTCGACACACTTGACACGATGACTTACTTTTTCAATAACTATCTAAAAATGCAGTGTAATAGTCAAAAATTAAAAACACATTGATACCTAAAGCTTTGACTTTCAATTCGGTATTTAATCACTCACTGCGATGTGATGATATTTGAGAAATTAAGATGCATAAAAATTAGAAACATAACGAATTCCTTCTGATTTTTAAAAAATATATATATATAAGTGTGTACAAAGCTCATGAACCATAGACAGCCATTCAATTTTAAGCATTCGTTCCTAGTTTCGTTTTTAAGTTTAAATTCTGGTCATGATTTCCAAATGCAATCTTGGGCTGCACAGTGTACTGAATCACTCAAGTCCATCCAAGATTTCGAGGCTTCGTTGAAATAAGATGTGCGACACTGGAAGAGAACAAATGCTGAATTTAATTAGATTCAAGACAGAAATGTCAGACCTGCTCTACTGAGATTCGCCACTAAAGTAGTTCAACATCGTCCTTTAGCGCAACAGCTCATTCATTTCCAGCCCTAGAGCATCGAATATTAAGTTAGTAATTAAGTCGTTTATGGACTCATTCAAACCTCCTTAGCATAACAAAAACTGTAAATCGTGGCTTCATTATCGTAGTTAGCGTGTGCATGCATTACTGCGATGAAGCACAGACCTACTATGGAGGGCATAACATTGACGAACGAACATCAACTTAGAACGTCAATGCCGCGACTTTTGACGTCACCAACAAGCTTGACCATATTTTCTTAATACAAAAAAGCGCAGTGAATTTGTAAATCAGAAATATTTGATCATGAATTTCAACGAATTTGGAACCTTTATAAATGGTCCTCACATATAAACATCTTAAAAATACACTACAGAGGATTCATTGTAAATTCTTAGGGCAAGTAAACTGTAACTACATGCTGTCTTGTTGATGACTAAATGTTACGAGTTTACGTTACTTGTACAGGATGACGTGAAGAAACAGTTCCTAACATGTACTACATTACAATTTTATTAAAAGCACCCTGTGCATATTTGGCGCATACCAAACACTGCCCAAAGCATTTCCTGTTTAAATGCAGCATTGCCATTTACAGTTTTGATTCCAAATATTCCAACCTAATTCACAGTATGTAATATACGCTAATAAGCAGGTTAAATTCTGACCTGAAGATTTGGAGTTAACACAAGTGTTTGCTAAGGAAGCTCACAACGCAAAGAAAATAATCGACCGTTTCACTGCCCCTGTCATGTGTCAGTACTTAGGCTTAGGCTTTTCATCACAGTTCGTAGAAGTTGCATAATACGTTTAACATGTTACTAGGTAAACGTATAAAAAAACATGACCCGATATCATTGTCTGATGAGCGACTGTAATTCCCATGCCGGCAGTCATGTTTTCAAAGTTCTTTTCTTTTTTCGTTACTTTGAGCTCAATAACACGGAGGATTTATTATACAGCATAAGAAAATCTAGCATTTTTGAAATGTAATTAATGCCTAGTTAAAATTGTTGAATAAACTTGTTGACTAAATTTTGTGCAATAAAGTCTTTCAGAACTTGAGTTAGGCTACTATTCGTTTCGCAGAACCACGTGTACAAATACATCAATATAAATTTTGATATTTTCTTTTTCGTAGGCATTGACTATAACTAAACTAAATAAAGACATTTATGAAATAAGATAATTCTATTCGACCGTAGAGATCATCGGCACGTAAAAATACAGCTGCGTTTAATGTTACGCAATCGGTATGATGCTGCAACTAGTTCAAATGTGATATTTTACAAGCACAAATGTTTCTATGCCCCTAGTATTTATTCCAGGTAGCTAAGTAAAGAAAGTTCGATAAGCCGAATATACGAACAGCTCTAAAGTTTAGTGCAAAAGTCCTTACAGGAACCGCCAGCAGAATTTTGAGTTTGTCACCGCTAAACTCTGCCACTCCGGCTTTTAAAGGGAATTTTGTTACTTTAGTGAATGAATCCTGTAATTTTGTCTTATTTCAGGTCACGCTGGACTTCCACGCTGATGTCAGATTTACTTTAATATTTTAATACCTGCAAGTGTTATCTTGGTTAGCCAGGCACGCAGTAAATTTTGCTATCAGCCATGGAGAAACTCAGTGTAGGTATCTGTACAGGACACTGAGGTGGTCTACTAGCTCTTTTATTTCTCTCCCCCAGTGCGTCGTCTCAGAAAGCTCAAATGCTTCGTCCAAGGCTCGGAAAGCCTTCTCTAGACGTCCTGAAACCAGATAATGAGACTCGCCAAGATAAAGCGGCTATTGTGAAGACCTGACTTAAGCGTCTTCAACTCAAGGTTGTACAAAGTTCAGATCCAATTTTTTCAGTTGTGATAAGTTAAATAAAGAAACCCCTTTTCGTTTTGTGCATGACAGGAACGCAGATAATGTGTGGTTTACTTCAACGGAATTGTTGGTGAAGATGTAAATGTTTCACGTAATGAGTGCGCATAAATTATGTCATTCTTAATACGTTTGAACACATCTTTCACCATTTAATAAAAAGAATTGTCTAATCAAAATATAGTCGATTTGCATCATTTTTGTTCCCTTCTATGACGAAGTTGCGAATCAAAATAAGTTCATTGTTCATAGAGATTTTTAGGATTTTGATCAATACACACAATGCCAGACGATATCATGAAAATACGTTATTTGGGGTAATGATATAAATATTTTAATGTGAAACTTGAAACTTATATTGTAAGTGCGTAATGATTCTTCTCATCACGTATGAAAATGACTGTACTCTAACTTCACGATCATTTAATACTAAAACAGAAATTCAATTTACAGGGTGCTAGGGGCTATGATCTAGGTAAACATATTGTTATTTAAAGAGCTGACGTTGATGAAAGAGTAATTACACAGTATAAATGGTAATTTTGCTACCACGTTCAGCAAGCAGTTCCGAGCTGTGGTAGTGTGTGGTAAATGGTCGATCTAGTAAGGAGGCGGAACTGGCTTGCTTAGCTGCTCCGCTGTGTCCAGTCCTAGGAATACGGCCATGCGTGCATAATTAGTTACTCCATCGGCTGCAGAACTCATAATTATAAAGTTTTCAACCTATAAATGGATTAGGCGACACGGAATTTCAAATTATTTGAAGGTACAGTTAAGAGAACGGAGTGTATCCATACGTCAGAGAAATTGAAGGTGGCCGAAAAAGTGTGGAAATGAAAGTCATGATCGAGGTCTACGATCAAGTCTCACAGAAGGCAATATCCGTACCGTTCAAAAGATTATCGAAAGTGAATATTCACATTTTCCTCACTATCGACTTTCTATTGCCGGTTGTCACAATCAAAGAAAGCAGCCTACCGAAGCAAAACCCGAGGTATGTTCGTCAGAAATGTTATCCATCTCCATCAAAAACGTAGGCCTCACACCCCACGTATGACATGAAACAAGTTGGAGGAAATGAGCTGGAAAACTCCCGACCCCCCACCTACAGTCCAGATTTGTCTCCTTCTGGCCCATTTTTTGTTGGTGCCAATGAAAGAATCGCTCGAAAGCGAACTATTTGAAAATACTGTAGACATCATGGGGCGTATGAACAATAAATTGGCCTCTAAATAAATTGTTCAATAGATAAATGGAACTAAATAATTAAATAAATAAATTCTTCAAGAAATAAATTGAACCATAAATTGAACAATTTGGGAGCATTGAAGACATCGAGGGGCGTATGAACAATAAATTAACCTCAAACTTTTCTTGAAAACAAGAATGCTCAAGCATTCAAATTGTTGATAAAGAATGTAGAAAGCGAAATACTCATAGGTAGCGAAAAACTGAAGATTCCATCTGTGTCAATTTTTAAGCACTAAATGTATAAAAAAAATTATTTTTATAGTTGAGGTAGCCTCGTAGCATAATCCATTTGAAATCCTACACAACAGAAGAAATTAAATTGCAACTCGTGCAAAATAATTTTCATGAATGAACACAGGCTTCACGTCCCTCATGTACTTTCACAAGACGGTTATCCATAGCTGTGGTCAGTTATGAGATTATAGATCGATCAATGTTCTTGCGAGGTCTCGATGTATCATTCCAGAGTTGATATATGCTTGTACACTGCTTTCCGCCACGATATATGTATCTCGGATTTGATGATGCCCTAAAGACGCTGAGGGCTATTCAGGTGCCACCACCACGGAGACCACTACACGCATCGTTCTGCACTGAAATGGGTGGTGGCCAAATGTTCCTCTGTACACCCTGAAGCATGGCCAGGACCATTACCGTGAATAAAAATGCGCTTTTGCCTAATAGGCCTGGTTTGGGAGTTTAACCGAGGATAAAAAGGCTGATTTAGAAAACCTTTGTGAGACTGAGAGTTTAATTTTACTCCTGGAACTTGAAACGGAACAACTAGTCTGTCTCTGACAATGGCGGTCCAGAATGTCACACCTCCATCTCTCTGTTAGCGTTTGAGCCTTGACAGAACATTCTGGTCATCTAAAATCTATCATCTACATCAGCCATCTGGACGTTCTAAAGTAATCACCCACTCACATGTGAATTAAAATTTCGGAAATTCATCTTTCATGTACTTCTTTGCCAGCGAAGCTCAATTGCGTTAGTTAACTTTCAATAGAGGAGGTCTAGCTTTAGCTCTCGCATTTCTAAGAATTCTCCAGTTAGCGCCATGAAACACTTCGGTTTCATTTACTTCTTGGAAGATGTCCTTACTCCTATGAAAAAGGTCTTTTTTCCACAGGCATTGCCATTTTTTTTATCTCAAGTGGACTAAAGGATAATTTCCCTATATCATTGCGATATTTTCTGTTGAAATTTGTATTTTTAATGGGTATCTTAGCAGTCCCCATGCCCTTCTACAAGCGCCTCACTATTACGTTACTTATTTTATCATTCGCGAAAAGTTGGGGTATTTTTTCCTTTCTATATTCAATTATCCAAGAGTTTTTTCCGCATAAAACAAATTTTACTGAAAATTCATTTAAAAAATCATTTTTTTCAGCCTAAAATACTCCTTGCTTATCATGGTAGGTGACCATAAATCAAGAAAATTGCCTAAATCCATGAAATAATGGTCATTAAGAATTTTTATCTCTGCAAGAAATTGTGTATAAAGAGATATGTTATGTTAAACTTGGCCTTATAAAAAATTTACCGACAAGATCAAGATACGATAAAAAATCAGAGTATTTCTAGATATGAAAATTTTAATTTTCCAGGATTTAGGTCATACGTATATGAAGGGGCTCAGAGGTCATTGAATCAAATTGATCTCTAACGATTACAGACACTGATCAGACTGACTAGTTCAACCCTTCTTAATGTGTTTCCTAGGCTGCTACAACAAGATGGACAAGACTCAATGTTTTCCTTCAAATATGCTCTCTTTCTTTTCTACGTATTATTTAATAACAAAGTTCACATAAAAATAAAATCCTTTGGAATAATATAGCGTAGCCTTAGAAATCGAATGTAGTGCACCAGTTAGCTTGCAACAAATTCTACCCTGGAGATCAGAGCCGACATGAGATGAAAGGCTCTCAGTAATCTCGCTCCTCTTTGGGATAGGAGCTGTTATGTTACCCGGGTCTGGAGTGACGTCAATCCTGCTCCACATTAAGAAATCTATTGCAAGCCAGCCAACAATGCCAGCCTGTATTGATGTAATCTGTACGCTGTGAGGACTCGATTGAAAGCTCGCCTACAGGAACGTTCCAGTAAATTGTATGGTAGATGAACGTCCTAAAGATTCTTGTTGTTGGTAATTAAATTCGTATTTTATTTTTTAAGGATTTCCCTTCCATTGACAACCATGATTAGAAACGTGCTAATGCTAAATTCATCGGGAATTCGGCTATCATTGCGTGTTCAATCCTGGACTGCTTGTTCAGTTAAAGTGATACGGCTATGAACATTTTACTCATATTCATATCTAACGAACTTTTTACATCCGGCTGTGAACGATCATTGTTCCTCATGCTCCCCTCTACTCGCTGTGACAGATAACGAACGCTATCGATCAGCGGATTTGTAGTTTGAATAAATTGTTTTGTGGTTGCGGGTCTAAATATGGAGCCTGTGGGAAAAACATGATGATGTGACCCTATTTAATATCGTAGTGCGAACCGTAGGTTTTTTATGAATTCTAGAATAACGACGTAAATATTACATTTATTTGCAGGGGAAATGAAAGCGTAATGAGATTTTTACAAATCACTTTCTGTCTAACAGCTAATATTTCCATGAAGAAGTTGATGTATTTGATAATTAAAATCACCGTTAAAAATCAAATGATTTAATTTGTGATACAACTAATATGTTGGCTAACTCGATGGCGATTTTTCAACTTTCTCTTCTTAGGATAAACTGTCTTACACAATAATCATCCGCATGCAAATTGAGGGAAATAGTGCGTACCTCGGACCGCGTTTGTATAAAGTGTACAACAAGGATTGAAGGCGAATGAAAGCTTCTCAATAAAAGATATGAATTCATTTTGCCATAAAAGCAATGAAAAACGAAGCGCACCATATGCAAATCAATTCATGAATTCGTGAGGTTATTAAACACATTCATGAAAGAAATACATTTTCCAAGACGCCCATTGTCTGGAATTTCAAAGTCGACCAGGGAAACAAAGAAGCATTTCTGATACGCTGGTCTGAAAAATCCTGAAGGGATGTTTAGGAATTAATTGTGAGGAATAACCTCACCGGCAAAGAACGGAGGAAGAAAACTAAATGTTCTTGAGACTTGTGGCATGAACAACTCGCATAAGAATTTGTCACAAAATGATTTCTAACACAGAAATTTTCTCATTCCCTTCATGTTTTGGCATTTCTTTCAAATGTGCAGGTTTTCTTTCGTCGTTCTTTGAGGATTAAAACGAGGTGCACAACCGGCTTGAGAAAGTACAGTTTTTCAATTCACTCGTGTGAGATGTGCACGGTCAAGTTTTCAGTCCTCTACTAGATAGCTTTTGATCAGAACGAAGAAGTTTGGCAGCCTGTCCAGAGAAAAACATGTATAACAGTAAACAAGCTTGTATTAGACCAGTACTGTAGTTCCGGAAGCTGGTACTCTGAATCACTTCTACTGAAGGTAATTATACGGAATTGATTTTTTTATATTTTTAATTAATGCTTTGCAGCTTTGTGATAAGCATTGCATGTACGTGGAAGAGTCCATCAAGTAATTGATGGACTCATTTTTTCCTGAAAACACACAAAAGGTAAGATAGATATCCTTCAATAATTGACTTTAAATTCAACTCGTCCGACAATACAGCGTGTTAAGGAAAAAGAGGAACAAAATTTTACACCTACCATAAAATGGTAAACTAAGAATTTTTGCTTCGATGAAACTTGACTTAAAAATTTTTCTTGGAAATATTAGTTGTTTAAAGCTACTTAATGGAGCAGCTGCAGCTTCAAGCTTGCTAGCTTTCGGATTAAGATGCAAATGGCCTGGTGCAACGAAAAAATGAATAATTACAATTTTCTTGGACAATAGGGAAGGTTCCTTTATTATTGGCAGGGTTAAGGAATTATGTAGCACATTTTAGCTAAGAAACTTGAACATTCTTCTTTTGCAGCAAAGCTTCAACAATTAAGAGTTTTTAATTAACTTCACAACAACAAACGCATTGACTCACCCTAAGTAGACGGGAAATTATTGGGCATCTATGATGGGCTCGGGGAAACGTATGGACTCGATCAGGACAAGAGCAGAAACGCGATACAAGTGCTTATTGACAGGGAAAAATATTCTTCAAAAAGGCTAAAAAGAATTTTGTTCAAGTGTTGGGCGTGGCCTCACATGTTGAGTGATCAAGCTGAGCATAGGTGTTAAAGCAGCAGCGGGCCGTAAAGGAGACCGTAGTGCAAGTAAACTTGAACTCGCGAATGGGATAGGGACCAGTCAATTCATGTGCGTGGTATTTTAGAAGCTAAGGACCAAGAAGCACAAATGAAGTGATTGGTTGATTGTGCCGTGAGGAGCGTGGCAAGGACTCCGTTCGTCCCTGAGACGGACGGCCGCTCAAGCCACGTGCTTGAGACGCAGTGATGGCACCACAGGACTGCTATTTTTGGGACTTGTCCTTCGAGACAAAGGGCAAGTGGCAGCAATTCAGGTACCTAAAATTTCTGACAACCAGATTGGATCTCCTTGTTGATACATATCAGTGAGTCAACACCTAAATTGTGCATAGGTTTGATACACCGGTAGCACATCGTCGGCGCTTGGCCTGAAGCACCGCAGCCCAAACTACCTCATTGACTGATGGTCACATCGTCCCGTCTCCTCAGAACTACGCCAATGTAAATTGCATATCAACACAATGACGAATTCACAGAGTTCCATATTCAGGAGTGATGAAGTTCTTCAAAATTCACTACGTGATGGAGTCAACACATGCCGCCCGAGATCGCCGCCATATCAATTATCGAAAATACAGCCCGAGATCTTAACAAGTCGCCTTCACAACCCTAACACGCGGTAAGCTCGGCTGAAGACGAACCGAAGGGCATCATTAATCATGATCAGCTTCGAACACTGCCGCCAGGACCACGCGCATGACTCTTGCATCGCTGTTCATTGAAGAAGGCAAGAAGGTGCCTAATTTGGAGAATATAAAGTGCCAGTAACATCAACGAAGTTATCGTATTGTCGAAAAAATCGAATTCTCAAACATTGGTTAAATGGAAAAGATCTGTCTCAGCGCTAAAATATTAATGAATTATAATTTCAATGAGCGTCAAATGCTAATACAACATCTGGATAACTGCGTAACAAATTATTCATTCGAGCGTCCCGCAGACAACACTCTCCACACTTGGCTGGAATTGTGTCATTGTTTGGCTAATTTTCTAGTGGTTAAATTTTCACAGATATAAAAAATGATTCCTTATCACAAAGGCGAGTGTAATAGTGTTCAATACGTTAATGGAAATTTCGTGGCTCGAGGTGTGTTATTATTGCTCTATTTTTATGTACTGTTCAAAGTATTAACCTACGGAATCACTGTTTTTTACTTTTTATGATCTGTGATTCATTTGCCAGTTCTGTAGTCATCCACATTATTTGTGCTCATAATTCGCTCATTTCTTGCTGAGTATAGTCACGTTCTATATGGTCTCTGTACGATTTTTGTTCTTTGATTTCCAGTGACATAATGGTGAATAGATAAGGTGTTAATTAAATTTTATTAGCGTTTCATTCCGTGCCTCTGTAGGTCAATGGATGTACTCATATAGTTTTGTGGAAGGATTGAAGCTACCTTCCAAACCTAGGCGATTTGGTTTGGTTTCGTTCATAAAGTGTAGTTTGTCATGATTCATTAATTAATTTAAATTTACATAAATCTTGTTCATTGTCAATTCAATATCATTGCCATTTACTAACCGGACCAATGCAGCTAAAAATTTTAATCCTTGTTCCTTAGCCTTACAAGTATTTCAAAACACATCAATTTTTGAATTCTCATTTCATGTATATTCATATACGTCGAGCCACCTAAATCTCAACACATTAATTCTATTTCCTCAACAATGACGCTCCTATGGCGACCAACATTTCTTCGGTTTATTTCAAAACTCCCGTTGTCACGTAGCTTTTAGAGTAAATGTGGTAACATTCCATGACCAGTTATATAATGGTTTGGAAAACACTTTTGGTATAGCCTGGCTGCCGGTCTAGCATTACCATTAGCAGCACCGTAAGCGAGGAGCATGTGAGCCATTTCTGCATTTCTTAAACAGTTCATGTTGCCCACTCTATGTCACAATAGAGGATGCTAGGCAACAAATAGGTAGTAAGAAGTTACCGTGCTTAGTGATCTGGGACAATCTAGAACATACCGGTCTAAACGTTTTCATCAAATATCTTAAAAACCTAACTTTTTTTCGGAAAGCTTTATTACAAGTGTTTAGCCTGCCACTTTCTGGTAGTGTGAAATTTTGTACCTCTTTTTCGCTAACACACTACATATATGCTCTGACTTAATTTCTTATACAGTTTTTGGCATAATATGATATTTTTGTCAGAAGGCCTTGCATGGATTTGGATTTAAATTTAAGAAAAAAGTTCACCATATTTATCACCACAGGAAACATTACATGTTTATGCAAAACATTATCACGGCAAATTATGCCAAGTTTTTTATGCATGCCGATAAATACATTACTTGCATTGAACCTAATCGCATTGTAAGGCATAGCAACTGCTGCTCGCAGACCTGTGGACAGCAGCAGGCATGACGGTTTCCTCACCTCGAGCACCTCAGAGAATGGGAATGGCCGTCATGCATCCAGAGCTTCGATCGCTGAACATCGATTTAGCGGCAAATAGGGAGCGGATGGAGGAAGGAACTCGGCCTCTGCAGCTGCAAACAAATTTCTGGCGCCGGTGATGGGTCTCTGATGTCAAATGAAGGACGATTTGTGAAAACAGGAAATTTGCTTCCAAATAAAAGAGACGAAACGAATTTGTGACCCACTTGTAAGTAACTCAGTTACATTGTTGTTTTCAATAACACTTACTAGGAATGTGTTTGTTAGCAATCTTACCGCTATACTTAATTTAGGAAATGAATTAAATTAGGCAATATTTGAAAGATTTCCTACAATATCTATCAGATAGAGAAGTTAAAAACGATGGTCTTTTTGGAAAAATTATAAAATTAATTTAATGCAGCAACAGATCGAGCCATGAGTGTCTCCTTTGAATCCTATAGGTTTGAATTATGAGGTTTCATGGCGTATGCAAATCATGGCCTACTTGAATTTTAAGTAAACATGTTTAACTGGTCCTTGAGGTTCATTTATCTGCTATGAATGAAAAATTCACATTTTCTAGTATCACTTTGAAGTTCATCTATAAGAATGTTGGCATAGCTCAGTTCTATTCTTTCTCTTCATTTATTTTAAAACGCTTTGTTATAGCATAGCAGCTCTGACATGCACAAATGTTCATCATTTTGCATGGAATTTTTAAGCTCACAAGACTTGCAATGCTTATCGTGCCCGAATGCTGCACGCGATTTGATTAGGCAATCAATTCATCAAAATACTTGAAACAGTTTTTAAAATGACCAACAATTTATCCTCATCGTCAACCAATCCTATTTCTTAGCTGATAATAGTGCGAATCAATTATCCGGTCTTTCTTTTCATCTCAGTAGTTCCAGTAATGAAATAATACCTCCCAGCTTGGTCTTCCATGCAGGCACCGTAGCGCGCTCTCGCCAATGACTCTCAATATTCAGTTAATTAACGAAGCCGTTAGTTCAGCGGCCCCAGCGCGTCTGGTCCACTGTAACTCGTTGCTCAAGCGGCTGTGTTCCTCCGGTGTCGAGTGCATGGGAGTGGCTGTACTGTGCCAATAACAAAGGTCTATCGCCAGTACAAAGCATTCATTTGCCTCTATTTATTACCTAGTTTATGGTTGAAGCGGTGATGCTATTGCAGAACTAGGCAGTAGCTTAAGGTGGAACAGCCTTAAATTTATACCACCTAGTAATCTGTTGGCTGAAATTCATGCTCAATTAATGAAACGTATAGCCTTGTTCTCGTAAAATTAAAATTTGAATGCCGGTTTAATTTTCTGTGACCCCACAACCACGAGCAAGAGCACGCATGGAAAGCGCTTATTGTTCTTTGACCATTATTTAATTAGTCGTGTGATCTGCAGAAATATGTAAAATCTTAGTGAACTTAGCGGACAACTGAACATGGTGGTATTGGTTTAACACAATCAACTAAAAGCTATCATTGTGTCGTACAATTGATGCGAAATTCGTATTTAGTTCTGCGAACGACTCTACGTAAAATAGAATTCCATTTCATTACTGTGATTTTTAAGGGAGCTATGAACATTTGGCGGTAAACTCATTTATGAAAATTGTGAAACGTGTTGCAAAAATATGATGCATATTTCTACTAAAATTTGTTACTTCTTTCTCTTCCATTAGTCGTGACGCAACTAGCAATGACACAGTACTTGTATTCTGTTAAGGTTAAACTGAGTTGTCTGGCACTTATCGAGTTCAAGTAAATCCCCGTTACTTTTTGTGTGTCCGGTTAGAATTTCGTGTGATGCTGTAAACACTGGCCACACTTTTTTTTAAATTAATAACAAAAGTGCCCACAGAATTTTATTTAATACCAATATAGGTTTTCGGCCAATTTAGGCAGTGAGCCACAAAGGCTCAGAAGGATCAGAGAAGTCTGTATAAATTTCCGTTGCTCTATTATTTGCTTCTGATTTACTGTTCCTAAATTTTTACCTAAGCCTCACCTGCTCTTATCAATATGAAAAAATAACGTTGCCTGCTAAAGAGCAGCCCAAGTGTATAGGAGTCACTGCCAGAAACTTTGATTGAGTCACGTGTGGTGCTCTGAAGTCTGGCAATGAGTTGATTAATGTAAGTCTGAGGCCTAGCAATGCAATTTTGATTGAATGCCATGTTGAGATCTGAGGTCATGCGAAAACTGAAGCAGGAAATATAACCTGATCGCAGCCGTCACGTACAAAGTTGATTTGTTTATTTCATTGGTGAGATGAACTCGTTCTGTTATATGGAACGGCTCTTTTATTGAAAAAGAATAAACCTATTTCTTCGAATAAACAAGCGCATTTGTTTTTGTGGCGCAATTTTAAATGAGTTTCACCTTTGTACGAGACAAAACTGATCAACGCAAGCGTAGAGGCTAAGTGCTGTAGGTATTGAGCCTAAAATTCCCGGCGAGAATCTCGCCAGCCGGAACAGTGATCATATTTCTTGAACATGAGTTGAACATACAGTATCCTTTTCAACAACGAATTTTTGTCATTATAGTATGTGAAACTACTCTCTAAGCTAAGGAGAAAGAGTGCTGTCACGAATTATGATATCATTCTCTTCAGTCATAAAGGTTGTGAAATCATCCTATTTATTCCCCTTCAAACGAAGTGGGAACACAAGAACAGCGTCGAATGCTTTCAGACCCAACACTTACTAATCCTCTTCGCAGCTCCACAACATCCGCGTTCTCATAGTCCCTAACCATCGATCACCCGAAAAATTCCCAGATCGGCAAAACCCGTGATTCAGAATACATAAAATTTCCATTCCGGTTTGAAAATGAAGAGGGATTCCGTTCAGAGCCACGCACTCTCCAGAACAGGCACTTCCCCGGTCCCTTTCGATTGGCTTCACATTTCGGTAATCAAGTTAACATTGAAATTGAGTTTGAAAAATTTGAATCATGGAATTTGCCAGAATTTTATTACTAAATGATCTCGACTGTTTGCCCTGCAGTGGTTTGAATTACCTGATTGCAGGTAGCAAAAATAATCACAACAGACTATATTTAAATCCAACCGTTTATGATAACCCTACAATAGCTCGTGACTCAAATTAACTGGAGTAGCTAAATCCTAACTCAACCACATGCCGACCTCACTTATTATGTAATGAACGGTTCAATTTTTTTAAGCCTAGGGAACATAAACTTACCCCTACCCATCAGTCCTAAAAAAAAAACATAATTTAAATTACCCGAGGGGAGTTCGTATAGGTCCATTCGCAATCGTGATTATTTATCCATGCAATACGTGACTCAAATTATCTAACTTAATTCAATGTAAATTGAGCAGTAGCCCCCATTGTAAACATGATACTGATTTAAATTTACGAGTTAAGGAAATAACGTACGCGTAGCCTTCATCCAGTCCACTTCCTTATTTCCTTTTGGAAAAACGCCTGGAAAAACGTTTTTGATGTTTTGCTGAACACGAAAGACAAGGGGACAGTCAAGTTTAGACTCCCACACCTAGAAACAGATCCTGACCCTAAAAAAAAGCCCCCCTACTGTGTTTTGTTCTTTCATTTCTTCAAATACTCAACTTCATGGCGTGTATATTCATTATCAAACGATTCATAAAAACATGCTATCACTGGGTGATTATATCACTTCAGGTGACTGACCATGTCAAAGAGGTTTATCAGGTGCACAGTTTGTTGCTAATCTGAGCTTAATGGAATGTCGTTGCACCAGCGTAGTGACTATTTGTAAATGTGACACATCGTATACTAATTAATTTTATAAGTTGCAGTACTTCAAAATATTATTTTTTATTTGTTTCCAGATGTTTTCTGTTTTTAAATTATTGTATGAATTCATGTGATTATTCATTCCAGAAGCCTCTCTGACATCTTAAGTACAAATTACACCATAAAGTCGAAGACAGCTTTTTTATAGAACAAATAATTACAAATTTGTTGACTGCGACTAAAAAACCTGAAATTTCTCGACAAATTCAGAGGAAATTTTCATATATTTAACGATTGAATTAAACAACTTCACTTGCTTCTTGGATAGCGAAGGCCCTTTACAACTTATTTTGTTAAAACTATTAGCCTTTTAATGAGAAGTTGAACAAATACACTAGGCATTGCTCACCTGCTTATGGACATCGTAAACAGGACCTCGAACACTGACAGTGCCGTGCTACCAACTCAAGCTTTTTTATCCCCGGCTCATAAATATCACTTCCTAACAAATGCACGTGAATACAATCTTAACATTTGTATTCATAAAACACTGCGATGGAATAAAATATACCCAAGAGATGCGACGGGCCAAATGTGAGGGCGTTACGTTAGCTTGAGGACTAACAGTCGTCAAAAAGCTTTCATTTTAATGGCGTGTCTTCACTAGGTACCTCAAATTAAATATGATATCACTTTACAGAAGTGAACTTAAAATTTCAGCCCCGCAGTGTTGGACAAAATCATTCAAATTTGTCCGAAGTTAAAGTATACAGTAATAAAAAATTGACGAAAATGTGGTACGCCTTTTCTTGCCTTAGTTTCTAGCCGAAGTAATTTATCGGCCAACTTTGAACTCCAGCTGAAAAGTCGATAGACAAAACTCTTCAAACAATCTACAGGATGGCAGGAAATTTAGCGTTAAAAAAGATATTTGTTATCTGCATTGGTTTGAATCAATTGATAACAACAAAAATAATCGACATCCATTGGTACGAACTTAAATGTATGAGATAATGGGTTGCAAACGGTAAAAGTTCCTGATATCTAAGTGTTTCAATAATTTTAATAGTCCAGTAGCATTATTACGTACTTTATCAGGACACGTCCTCACCAAAAGGTATTTTTTAATTCGTTGTTTGCCTTTTCTTATTTAACAATAGCACAATATTTATTACTCTTAAGACTGCTCGATCACTCAACTCCTCATTACTCTCAAGACTCCTCGATGCTACCAGTACTCTCAGGTCAGAGCTAGAAAATGCAATACTGGTACATTTTCCTTCTCAAAGGTCCCGCGCAGAACGATTTCACAATTGCAAGGATTGTGCAACTATTCACCAAGGGCTGCAGATCCATTAATATTCCTCTGAAGGTTCCGATATTTCTACCCCAGAACGCTTGAATAATGGATGGACGAACGCCGAGGAGATATTTTCCCGCCGCTCGCGCCATGGAATTACGGGAAGAATTCACGCCAAAAGACGGATTTAACATGCGAGTATGCTAGAGGGAGAACAATGTAGATGCAAGGTAGCTTGTCGATATAGGTACGGGAACGACATAAAGTTATTCTCTAAGCACAAATTAAACAGAGGTATGCATCCACGTGTGACAGTTATTTCATTAAGGGAATATCCCTAAGCTCTAATTTCTCTTGGAAGCGTAGTGAACAAATTTACTTCAGTGAATAATACTGAGAAACATCTTGAATATGCAATGAATTTCACGGTAAATAGGAGCGTGGTGAGAAGCTAATTAATGTATAGGCGTGGGGAATTCTCTTAACATTAACGCGGCATTTAAACGTGCTTGATGGAGTTTTCTTTCGGCAGCTCAGGTTTCAGTAAATAATTAGGCAATATTGAGAGTTAAGTAACGAACAGAAGATGCCTTATGAAATAATTCAGCTCATGTCCGATACGTAAATGAAACTTATTTAATAATAGAATATTTATTCTCAAGTGAAGCCTTTTAACTGGCAGAAGCTAATTTGTTCTTCACAAACGAGAGCTTCAATTGATACAGATGCTTCACATGCTTCACATTTATGTTTCATTATGTTCTCTTAATGTGTTAAAGGTTGCAAATAAGTTCTGCTAGACCTTCCTCAAAATTTCACAGCCGTGGTAAAGTTCGACACGGTTACAGCTTGAAAACTTGGTGCATCTGTTAGAGCCTCTAAATAGCAATCAGTAACACAGGGTAGGCCAGCAAACCAGAATAGAGGAAATTCACAGTCAGAAATCAGAAATTCATTCTGAAACTAAAATCGAAATTCTTAGATTTTGTTCTATACGATGTCTTATTTCAAAATAACCGACGCTAATTTCTCAGAGAACAGATCTGTTTATAAGAGTCACATGTACAGGCATAGAGGCTTCATGGAGATATCATACAGGCATCTGCAACATGAAGAAATTCTAAATTATATTCTGTTCTGAAAAAGAGGTAAACTTGCCGCGGCAGCTCCAGGAAAGAAAAATGAAAGTCTCATCTGCTTGAATGTCGGACAACTTTAACCATTTATCACTCCAAGAGCCAAGAATAAAAGCAATCTGCGCAAAAAGTTTGCAATGTTTCCAAGGATGATCCTTAATTTCATCGCAGAGCCGTCGCTGTGTAGGAACAACCCGGCGCAAGTACTGCTAAGAAAAGACAAATTTCCGCTGAGTGCCCTTGTCATGAATCACGTACGACAACAATGAAGATAAAAATGTTGCTTCATGAAGTTGCAGAAAGGAAGAAGTAGGTCAAATATACCCGTTTATCTTCAGCGCATGGTATAATTGGGATTCTAAAAACAAACCTCGAAAATATTTTAGATTTTCTTCATTGAATGTGATTAATGGGTATAGTTCATACGTCTCCGATTCAATTTACTGGCCATAGTTTACGCTCATGCTTACATAATAATTTCCTATAGGAACTTTAAATTTGCACCAATAGGCTTCGTTTCTTTTTCACGTTGAATCATAGGAACGAATGTTCTGTATCTTTTGTTTCAAATAAGAGTTATGTTAAATATAAATTATGTCGTGAGCCTTGAAAAATTATGCACAGTTATTTGAAGCAGCTTCATTTCCCATGGGGTTTGAAAGGTATCCTAGCGCAACTCTGTCTTATAATTAATTGTGCAATTATCAAATTCTTGAGTTCAATGAAGTTACATCTATCTCTATAATTCTAAAACATAGATCATCTTCCTTGCTTTGTGTCATTATTTTGTAACCTTACACACTCTTCAGTAATAACACAGGGTAGAAAGTCAAAATCCATCTCTCAGAAATTGAATAAAGTGTTTTCCATCATGTCATTGTTACGGTTCATCGGGTCTAAAGTGAATGAACTGATTTCTATGGTTTGGACAGTTGTTAAATGGAGAACAATCATTAGAGACTTAAACAGGACATTAAAAGAGCGACCTAACTTTTTTTAGTATTTTCAAAGCAGAACCAACGACTGGAGACCCACTGAATATTTATGGAATTATTGCCTGCATGTTTGAATATTTACTGAATCCGCACGTCATGAAATGGTAAGGTAAACTGTATTCGTTTGCATTGCTGGGCGCTACTTTGATTTTTTGAAGTGTAACATCGACTTCCCGACTCCACCGTAGGACCTGATCCAGCAGAGACTTTGCGACTCTCCTTTTGATTTTCTCCTAATATGATTTTTGACTTGGCGACTTCTACTTTTTCCGGTGAAGTTCTACTAAATTACCAGACAAACGTGAGTGCAGTAGCAGCGTCACATTTTTTTATAATCAAAAAACACATGCTGTCCTACTTGTATTTCAGTTCTCCAGTTCCTCGTCGCTGTCTTTTTCGCGAGGAGGTTCGAGTTGTCTTTGAAGACCACAAGCTCTTCAAAATTGACCTCAACTAATTTATCCACCTCACTCGCTAAAAAAAACACCCATTGGCAATAAAGAGACAACCAGCATGGTGCCAAGTGACACACGAGGCACTTCACTGTGGTTTACTTTACTCGAAAGATTCTTTGGGTAACACTTTTATACGTAAGCTAAAGATTGTGCCAAGAGACACACAAAACCATCAACAACAGTGCACTTCTCCCTAGCGCAGAGCTGGGTGTTGTGGCACCGAGTTGCGCCAATGCTGTATTGCCTGTTCCAGTTCAAAGTCACGGAAAACATGCAGTGCGACTTTACTTACTGTAGTTCAACTTTTTAACTCGTTTACGTCTTTCAACTTTTCGACTTCGAAATTGATAGCGCTGCAGAGTCAGAAAGTATCAACTCAGCGCCGCACCGCTCAGCTCTGTCCATTTGCAGATTCGCTCTCGATGAAAATGTAGAATTAAAGATAAAAGTTCAATGTGATGAAGCCTGTGCATGACCTCGCTATGAAACTACTCCAGTACAGCAAGCTTATCCTGCATTGCTGTGTATCATAACATTAATTAGCCCAGTATATCAGTACATGAAGGATAGGTTAAACCCTGATACGTAGGCTACTTATTGAAGAGGATTTCAGCTGATGAGAAAATCGTTTAAGATTTCTTTGGAGTGGGTTGAAAAAACGCTATATATCTAAGGGATTGGAAATTTTAACTGTAATTTCACAGAGATAAAAATTGTTTTTGATGAGTATCGGCACTAATGTAGAGTAGATTACGAATGGCTTCGGGAAGAATTAATAAAGTAGATTAAGTACACAAAAATCGTATCATGATCAAGCCAAAAAATGAAAACCGATCAAACAAATATCTAAATCAATTTGAAGTAAAATATATATGGCAAAAACGGTAAGCAATAGTTAAATGTAAAAACCAGTGGCCCACCATGAAATATCTAAAACACATGCCAAAGAAAATTCTTTAAGTTTAGCTGTGCTAACGCTGAATAAGACTTAGCTTGCACAGCAGCAGCACTGTACGCTGTCCTGCCCGCTCACATTTACTCGCCTGGGCGTAACGACTTAGCAAGTATACGTGAATGTTCTCTGTACCACACACTTCTATGCACAGTTTTATCTCAATCATTCATTTATATAATCATTTTGTCATTCATTTATTCGTCCGTGCAGTCTCCCAGTCAGTTATTCATCTACGTATTCACTTATTCATCCATTTGTCCATGCATGCATTCACTGACTCATTTCTTCGTTTAATCCTCCATTCATTCATTCATTCGTCCTTGCATGAACTCATTCATTTATTCACTCGTAGCTCAAAAATTTCGCCAAAAATCCTTGCTCCGCTCCAACCATTGTTTCCAGTGTCCATTCTGACCGAAAAAAGAACCCTCTATTGACCCCGATACCGCAAATCGTTATGAAATTGAATCCATACATCTCACAAATACAATATCTCGGTGAGTTTTTCTTTAAAAACGTTGAGCTTTCAATCAGAGACTAGCAGGGAGCATATCGGAGGCATTTAGACTATGCAGGATTTTTTCCCTGCTATAGATACAGCTGACTGTGTTGGCAGTCAATGGTATCGAAGGCCAATTGTGCTCTTAGTTAACAGTTTGAAATTGAACGAAAAATAAGAACGAATATATTTTTTACTGAAATGTATTGTTGTACGGAACGTTATAACTAGTCCACGCACGAGTTTTGCCCTGAATTTCACACTCGAGAATAAATCTCTCGGTTTTTATTCAAAGCAACGGTACATATATCGGATTTTCATTCAGGTATGACAGTCAAGCTTCATGTGCAAGGAACCGACTGGCAGCCAGTGGGACAAACGATCAGCATCTTGCGTCTTGGTCAGGCCACAGCCGATTACGATGGCTCTTTGAGTGTAGGGATTCATACCATAGCGATAAAAATATTTTAAACAGGGTTAAAACATTTTGGACAGAGACATAATAATAATTTCAATTAAATATTCTCTTATGTACTCTAAGAAAACCTTTCTCACTAGAAAAATAGAAAATATATAAATCGCCCCGTTCCAGCCCCGCTGTTTTCTTATTCTAAACACCTAAATATTGTTATTTGGAATACTTCAAATAAAAATATAATACCTTTAACAACTACTTCTTGATAATTACCATATTGAGCTGTAATTTATTACCAACGGATTAGGTTCAAATAACCTACGTGGCTCTGTCTAGCGTATCTCGTTACGGACCCAGTTATATTCAGATCACAGAACCACAAACATAAGTTCATGACTGAACTGAAGTAAGTAAGGCTAAAGAATATTTTTCTCTTTGAAATAAATCTTCTTCAGCGCTGCTCCCCATTGAAAATGGGAACCCTTGCGCTCCTTTTAAGACCTAAGGACGATTTCTGGAACGTTTTTATGGGAATTTTGCGCGCTCCAACAGTTTTCTTACTTGAATTTACCTTCAAATTTGCTTCATTAGCTGCCAAACGCATGCGATAAAAGTTTTAGACGAAGCTCCGTCAACTTTTAAATTCGCCACAGGTGTTGTTGGGATTTTCTTGTGATGTGCGTAAGTTATGTTAACAGCGGCACCAAAGCGTAAATGTTCATGCCCTGATATGCATACATCAGCAACGACACGCCTCACGTCGAGGGCTTACAGTTCGTGAAACTGCAAGCTTGAGCTCAGAAATGGCGGCTTTAAGTAAAGCGATACCTACATAAATAATGTGAATAAAATATCAAATTTGATGCTATCTTTGCACCATATCTATTACTGTTACCAATAACCAAAAACTTGTTGCGAAAATTGTGGAAAACCTATTACCAAGTTCATCATCGCAATCATCAGCGATTTAATTTTAGTTTTTTCATTCGTGATGGTCTCACTCGCCACTATTTTCCTCAGTGTAGGATATGTTCTTCCTGATTTGGAATTGCTACTGAGGATTGTCTCATATTTGCCATTACGATTCTTCATAGTAACGACCAATTTTTCAAAGGCAAATTTATGCTAGTTTTAAATAATTTCAAGTGGAATACTGAATGCCATGTGTAGTGCACACACGATGCATTTTGTCAGCTGTCAGGGGAGCTGTCTGTGTATGATATAAAAATGCAAGTAGGAGACTCATATGCATTTAGATTTTACTCGAACGAGATATTTTACAATAAAACCAGCATTTAAAATTATGGTCGAAATTGTTTTGTTCATTTACTTCCGGTAACAAAATCATAATGTGATGGAAAAATATGAAACATTTTAGTATAGAAAACAGCCAACCGGAAATTAATACATGCCTTTTCACTCCACTAACTTAGCTAACTACACTAGCATCGAACTTGAAACTATTCCGCGCATTTTTACACTGTATCAGCACAAGATAATTTTAGTGAGCGTGGAACTGTGGAAATAGATTTTTAGAGGTCTTCTCAGTTCCCGAGAGGAAGAAAAGTGACTTATCAAAATCTCCATATCACCAGTAGCCTGTCGCGCACTGCCGTCACTTGCCTCTCGACTGGCACTCGATTTCTCCATCCATCTCGAACAACAAAAGATCTTCGCTTCGGAGAATCTGAAAGATGATTTTTCGAAGACAGCTGCGGTCCTAGAGATCAATAAATCGAGTCATAACTCTTGTACTATCTGTTTTTTTCTTAGTCGCTGAACCTTGGATTCGATACACCCAGCGCTAACTTTGGGCTCATCGCTCCTGTCGGATTTGTGATGCGCCGCATACATCACAGAACCGACCAGTAATCCTAAGCAATCAATGTGCGATATGGAATTTTGACACGTCACCTCCTCAGAAAACCTTAAAAACTAATAAGAAATTGACAGCTTACAGAGCCATCTTCGTTGAAAATTACCGTACTGCAAAAATGCAGTTTGCTTGAACCCGCAATGCATGTCGTCAATTAATTTACAGGAAACGCTGTTATTAAACTTTTATCTTCTTAATAGAGATTCTGAAAGAAGTTTCGTCTCATTTTTGTCTTTTGTCTTGGTTTTTAGATTGCTAGGTCATGAATTTAGGACTCCATATGATTGATGAAATTAATCAAGTTCAAGATGTATTTGTGGAAGATTACTCAGTGTCAGGAGTAATGCGGCTGCTCACTTCACTATTTCTATCAGCTGTAAAAATATATTCGTGTCGGGAAGATATTCACATTTTGCATGGAACTCTGATCGTCATGCTGTTCCAATTCACTTTACGTGTAAAAACTCTAAAAAACGCTAAAAAAACAGATGATAATCGTGAAACGTTGCGGTATCAGCTAAGCTTAAGCACTCTGAGAATGATGAGAATTATGTAATATGTTGAAAGCTGAGCAGAGGGACTTGTGATGCTCTCAAGGGAACGCGACTACGCATCTTCGATACCTGAAATAGAATCGGAGGAGCGAATCATGTTACTAAGGGTTCATACTTACATCATTCGACCTCGAATCATTCTTCTTTGTTTCTGCACTTTTCAACGCACGTGCACATCCATACCCTCAACTTTTTGGCAACCTGCTACCTGAAAACAATAAGTATGTTAATAATCGATGGATTGACGGAATTTTTCTAGGCTATAAATTACGGTAATGAATTTCATTCACAGTTAACAATTTCTTATACTAATTGCTGAAGATGTATTCTAACATTTTACTTAGCAAAAATTGACATCATATTGTGAAACTCTCTCAAGTCTCTATGACAGGCTACCTTATATAGAAAGAAGGAAAGAAAGAAAGAAAGAAAAATCTTTTATTCCGATATCATTCAC
>VOMN01126189.1:0-15906 GCA_014899125.1 Orchestia grillus
CCTCAATCCACGGATGGCCAGCTTCGAACATTACGTCCATGCTCGGTCGTACGCAAATATAAGCGTGACGGAAGCGTTTTGAGGCCGATACGGCCGATCCACCTTTAATGCGTCCCTCGTCCACCATGTCATCCGTAATCCATCGGTGATACACATTTGATTTTTGATAGGGTGGTTTCTCAAAGTCACTTCATTTTTTACAATCAGTTATCGAAGAAAAGAATAAAGTGATAGAACGGGGCTCACCCTACGCCCCCTTGAGGGGACGTTTCAGTTCTTCCTGTACTAGCAGCAGAGTCTTTGTGAGGTCCGGGTCGTCACCAAGAATACAATAGAAGCACAAGTACTTCGTTCTATTTGAACCACTTTCCAAGCAAAACTACCAGAGAGCGCTGGCGCAAACACTCAAGTGGCAGAAATCACGAGGAGACAGCGGAGGGAGTGGGAGAAGGAGAGTATGTGATTGTGTATGGAAAGAAGGCGGGAGTTCTGCTGAGATGGAGGGCTTTGGATTTGTGGACGGGGGGGAAGGGGGTAAGAGGAAAGGGTTGGGGGAGAGGGTTGTGTCAGTGGTGTTAGGAGGGATGAGGCTGGTGTACATCAACCAGCCCACCAGGGGCATATGCGACGAAGAGACGGAGAGATATAAGGGGGATGTAGAAGACCAGGTAGCATTAAGAGGGAAGGAAAGGTTAGTTATAGGAGGGGATTTTAATGCGAACATAGGTAGGGATTCCGAGTGCCAAGGAGTAGCGGGTAAAAATATGGGCTAGGCAGGGCAAATGATGCTGGCAGAGATTTGGTTGAATAGTGTGATGTGAATGAGTTGGCGTATGTGAACAGTTACATGAAGCATGCAAGGAGAGTACTTGGTTTCACTTGAGCTATTCTAGGTGGTATTAGTTGGATGGATTGGTGCTGAGTTCGCGGGACAGACAAAGTATGGTTAGGCGAATGTGGACCATGAGTGACTGTGGCTTGTCTGATTATAGGCGAAAGTGTATGAGAGGGGTGTTGAAATATAATAGATGGAGACAAGTGAGAGAGCAAGAAGTACGAGTCCCGACGATCAGGTGAAAAAGAATGAATAATGAGGTGAGATTGGAGTATAGAAGGACACGTGAGATGGTGAGTGAGGAAGAAAGGAGCGAGGGAAGTGAGGAGTGGAAGAAGATGACGAGGGTGACGGTATAAGCGGCAGAGGTGTGTGAGGTAGAAACGAGGAGAGTGGCGAGCCCGTGGGCGGTAAGCCACTAGGAGGGGCTTAAAGGACTGAGCAGAACGGTGGTGGAGACCGCTGGCTGAAAGGATGAGAGAATGGAGGCGAGGAGAGTGAGAGGAAGCTTGTGGAGGGGGGGCGGGGCACTTGGATGAGGAGATTGAAAGGTTGAGAAGAGGGGTGAAAGAGACGAGGAGGGTTTTGAAGAGGAGATTGAGAGAACTAGAGCGTTAGTGGTAGAGTGAGAGGATAGATGAATATAGAGTGGCATGTGAGACAGGGAGAGTGGGAGAGATGTACAAGTGTTTGCGCACAGTAGGGACGAGAGGAAGACCGACCGCGATAGGAACGAAAGTGACTGCTAGTGAGTTTAAAGAACATTTTGNGCCGGGTGTGGGACCCGGGAGGGGGAGCCTAACCCCTGGCGGGGGTCGATAGGCTATGGATTGGATTGGAGGCGGTAAGAGGCGCAAAAGGTCTGAAAATAGAAGAATGGCGATTGAGGCGAATGCGAGGATAATTGAGGTTCCGGATGAAGTGGAAATATGGAAAGCCATTAGTGAAATGAAAGAATCTGCGCCTGGTGAGAATGGGGTGAGAATAGGATATGTGAAGTATGCATGTGATGAGGTGAAANCCAGTTCCAGATGTTCTAAGAACGACTTCCATTGGCAAATCGTGATCCCTATTTAATACCAAACATTCAGATTCTGAATGAAGATGTAGCTGATTGTAAGAGGAGAGTGAATGTGTACGAAGAGGAGGCAATGATTGCGGATGAATGGCCCTGTGCAAGATTGCTAGACTTACGAAGGCATATCCGCGATTGAGTAAGCCTGCCTTGTGGATGTTGCTTTAAAGATGTGGAATAAGAGGGAAATGTTTGGAGGCCGTGAAAGGATTACACAAGAGTACGGAGTACAAAGTGAGATGTGCGGATGGAGTGAGTGACAAATGGATGCCAGCGAGAGGGTTGATTCCATTTTTGCTGACTGTTGACCATCAGCCAGTTAACAAATTAGGGTTTGCAATTTGGGGTCTGCTGATGGTCAGCAAAATAGGAAAGCCTAAAAAAAGATAGATTTTTCTGAAATTCTTTTCAGTGTTCCTGTGAATTAATTTGAGTGTTTCTTAAACTGTTAATGGTCACTGTCTAGGTGGTTAGCAGTGCATTCACATGGTATATGTAATCAACAGCAACCGTGTGAATGCAACAACCAAGGGACATATCATATCCATACCTCTTAATTGGTTTAGCAAAATATGTAATGAAGATGTTAAACTTTTTTTTTACTTAAGATGCTTCATTTCTCATTATGCAGTGTGATCCACTTATTAAAAATCTGAGAATCGTAGAATAGACATGAAAATGATTAATATGATACAATATATTTGGGATGAATTTTTGAGCTAATATATTTAATAATAAAGCTGGTGAAGTGCACTATTATGATCAGCACCTGGTGCTCCAGCTTTGGCCCATGAGAATTTCTAATTTTTGGCAAAAAAATTGATGATACAAACATGAGAACTGATTCAAATTTAAATAAATTCAGATAGTACAATAGCTTTTGTTCTTAGAGTTGAATAATAGTTCTAAATAAGTTCCAGCAATAGTATGTATAGTTTTGAGATCTGGTATTCATATTAATAGTTGAAAATTCTAGCAATTGTACAAATAGTTACGAGTTCTAACTAATTGTTTGCCAGGCCTAATAACTGCATAGTAGCAGGCCTACTACTTCCAACTTCTCAGCCTTGCACTATAGTCTACTGTTGATGATCACCGTCATACTACTGCCCATCTAAAATTGCTGGGTTGTTGCAAAATTATTTTTCTGTGAAGAAAAAGTAATTTAAGCAGCAAGGAATAAGAAGTTGTCCTCTCATAAGAAAACACATACTGTGGTTCACTTGGTACTATTAGCCCAGCAAGTATTTTGTTCTGTTATAGTTTGAAATTCCTTAAATGAATTTAAGCGTTTATTTATTTTCTATGCCACTTGTCCCAAATTACCCTGTGTGTTCTGAATAGCCCTGGATGATGGTACCTGTATAATATGAGCAAATAGCCTGTGAAAGTAAAATTTTGTTTGTAAATTGTTAGCTTGTTGTAAATAATTTGTTATATTATTACATTCTGTATGTAATTTTTCTCTGGTTAAAGATTGTCCTTTTATTTCCACAGAACAAATTTTATTACAAAATTTATGGTTTTTGAATAACTTGCACATTTTATACAAGCAAGTGGTCATGTCTGGCCAGCCGAAGACAAGGTGGCGTGTTTACTGCGCCAAAAATGCTCAGAGTATTGTTGATAGAATGAGCTCAAAAGGTTACTCTCGCTGCATGTCTTTTATGCTGGGAGAACACCTGCCTCCAAAGCAGTACCTGTTGGTGAGTTTCCTTGTATTTTTGGTCTCGTGTTTTATTGTGAAGCTCTTAGTTACCATTTCCACATAGGTGAGTTTAAAAGAGAACTCATTGCTTAACACTCGGAATTTAACATATGATAACCTTGGAAATATTTAAAGTTTTAATAACTGTGATGAAGACAGTCAAGAAAAGTTTAGTCACAGCTTCAAATAATAATTGATAGAGTGGGTTATTTTGCTCAATTTTGTATTAATAGGCATTGTTAGTATGGTATACCAAGTATTTTAGATACCTAATGGTATCAAAGGATTCATTTGCTATTATAATATTTACATTTGTTGCCAAAGGATATTTTGTAGGTTTTTTATTTGGTTTGAGAAAAAAATAATTTGTGGAAATTAAAGCTTAATGCAATAGTGAAAGGATTAGTTACTTCAGAAAGGAGAATGGTACACTGTAGAATATCAGGCTTAATTGAAAATTGAAAAAGAAATTATGTTTATCAAGTTCTTGAGAAGTTGAACAATAGAAGTGAAGAATGGGTTAAGGATTGATATGAACACCTGGTATAAAGAGCATTGTAATGGTATTGAATCTCATGGTTTTATTAGGAATTCAAAAAAATATATGGACCCACATGTGTTGACATGGATCATTTTTTGTAGTATAGAGTATAGGGGCATTGGAGGAAAGAATACTTGTAGTGAAATGATTCCATGCGGTAGGGAGTAAAGAGGATGTGATGAAGAAGGAGGATTGTGAACAAGTAGTTGGGTATGTAGTATTCATGCAAATTTAATTTATAGGGAGAGATATTATATCTATGCTCGCATGTCTCATTTCCATAAAATTCCCGATTTAGGTTCTGTATGGTCAAATGGTTCAGTTCCTGTTTTCAATTTAAATTTGTATATTCATACCTAAAGGGAACAGTCATTAAATGTGTGCTATCTGCAATCTGGTCAGTTGCTGACAGCCTAATTTTAACAATTTAGCCCAAGTCAAGGGGCTCAAATTTTTGTGCCTAATGAATGAGAGGAAGGGAAGTTGGTTGCACTTTGAAAATTTCCAGGTCTGCAGTGCTCAGTTGATAGTAATTTCTGGGAATTATTGGGCTCATTTTTTGGACATCTTCCAGTAACCAAAGAATTAATTAGGCTCAGGTTACCCTCTAATTGCTGTACCCAAGGTAAGATATGTCAATGTCTTTTGCAGGGCAATTGTTGGGCTTAGTTATGCTGCTTGGGGCAAGCATACCTCTCATGCTGAGATGAATTTGTATGGTCTGCTTGCCTAATCATATTGGAATCATCCATATCTTCCTAAAGCATCAGTTGTCAAAATAATAAAAATGTATTCCATCCTTTCTGTTAAATTGGTTGCTTACGTTTCATTAATAGTGTATTAGTTTGGATTACAGAACTTCACTATTAGACATTCCACATGTTGTAGAACACTGAATCTAAGTTTTAATTTACACTTTTTTGCCACAAAAATTTATTCCTGAGAAACATGATTACATGTAGATTTTTATTTGTTGAATCTCAGCAGCCATGGATGAAAACTGTTGTTCATTTTGAATAATTTGTATTTTAAATTTGTATTGTACTTCCTGTTTCAGCTGTGCTTCCCACCTCCCAGTCCAGAGACTTGCACGAAAGGCAACAAGCTGAGGCTTGTGATGTGGGACGGTAGGTCTACTTTCATGGCCCGNATTTCTATTGTACTTCCAATTTCAGCTGTGCTTCCCACCCCCTAGTCCAGAGACTTACGCAAGAGGCAACAAGCTGGGGCTTGTGATGTGGGATGGTAGGTCTACTTTCATGGCCCGTGCTGTACCTGTGTCAACCTGCTGAGTTGCCAGCATGCTAAATTTTGCCATGTGTTTTATATGACATCTAATTAACAGCTGGATTATAATTCACCATGTACATNTGATGTGGGACGGTAGGTCTACTTTCATGGCCCGTGCTGTACCTGTGTCACCCTGCTCAGTTGCCAGCATGCTAAATTTTGCCATCTATGTGTTTCATATGACCTCTAATAACAGCTGGATTGTTACTTACCATGTACATATTTTGAATGAGACGCTTGTGCTAACTAATATCAATCAGGAATTTCTTCCTGCATTGATGTATTAAAGAATTCTTATCGCTGTGCACTGTGACCACTTGAAAGTGCTATCAGTACAGTCATACATCAAATTATGAGCACCCACTGAAAAAATCACCATGCAGATTGAACTTTGTCTGAATTTTTTTTTTCACATATGAATTGAGGTATTTCTTGATCATGCACAATGATTAATTTTTAAGTTGAAACAAATTTTCTGCCAATTTTTATTTTCGTGGCTACTATTTTGTGAACAGAAATTTTCTCAAGTCAAGGTTCCAGTGCACTATATTTACAGTTCATGCTATGTCATGGTGTTCTGTCTGCAGTCTTACTATGTAACAAATTTTGTAATTTTTTGAGGCTGAGACAAAGGGTTAAGTTTTTTTACTGAATTAGTGAAGTATGACTTACATATTATCGTATTGGAAAATCAGTAATGGATATTAATTATCAAAAAGTAGTAGACAAGTACAATTCCAGTTTCTTAAGCCCTATGGCTACACGCTAGAAATACTGCAGCATTTTGTCTTGGTGGTGCACTACCTACACACTGCAGTGCCCCAGACAATTGAGAGACAAAATTAGGACAGTACTTATAAGAATACATATAGTATTGTATTAAGGCAAATAAAATGTTGTGTACAGGAGAGTACTAATGTAATGAGTATAGAGAAGATTCTTAAAAATTAGAAATGTATTTCCTCTTTATGAATTTTAAAATAAACACTACTTTATAACTTTTGCAAATTGAAAACACTGAAATTTTGCCTAATTTAAGTACATAATTGTACTGTTTCACATCACAGCTCTTTACAAAGGTATGGTTATGCTGCTCAGTGAGAGCAACAGGCAATGTACCTCAAAAATTGTATCATAAATTCAATTTTTCTTTAACATCCTTCTGGCTTTAAATCTGTGTGTTTAATTCACTAATCATAGCCATTGGGTATCAACGTATTACAGCTCAAAAGAACCATATGGTCCATTTTATAAGGATGCTAATAGTATTTCACAACAAGCTAAATACAGTCTTATTATACATGTACATAAGGCTGTAGCTAGTCTTTTGTTCTAAGCTAAAGGCAGCTATATTGCTAAATTTATTTAGGCTGTAAACAGTTAACCCTGGAGCATCAGGTGTGCATGAACACTTGTGTGGAAGAAATTGAAAACATTACAATAAATATTTTTGTTTCACAGCTCCAACGGGCATAGAGTACCCAGAACATCCTGTGGGGAAGAAGCTGTGGCTCGACGTCTCCGGAAATTTAAGACTCGAGTTGCTGTCGGTGCACCGTATGTTTCCTAAAGAGTGCATCCATCCTGTTCTGCATACTACTGCCATCGCCAATTGCCCTGTCTTCATGGTCATCACAAAATTGAAGGCCAGGCGGTCAGTTATATCTCTATTTTGGCTATAAGTGCTGCTTTGTTTTATTTTTTGTATGAATGTACAGGTTGAGCCTCTTAGATCCATAATCCCGTTAGTCAGCAACACCGGGCATAACAATTTGAAAGATATTCAAGCAATTCAGAAAGAGTTAATGCTTAAGAACGTAATCAGGACAGTTGCTTAAAAAATGGGTTGCAGTAACACTGCTTACTCTAGGCACAAGCTGGGTTTGGGTCCAACAAGCTTCAGGTTTGGGAATTGATGGATTTTTAAAGGTTTGACCTGTACCTGGATGCATGTAGTGGTTTGAGAGTTACTGTTGAACCTAGGCATATGTGAACCATAATTCATTAATAGGTCTGGTGAACACACGGAATAAAAACTTGAGCTGAATTTCCCACAGAATTGCTGTAAATCTAATTGATCATTAAAAAATTGCAAGAAAAAATGTTGTTCACAACTGATGCTTGCAAAAGAGAGGCTTGTGAATGCCAAGTTTGAGTGGGTTTGATTGAATGTTTGGATTGTGGGGTCATTGGATGTACAAAAACAGTTTTTATGCTGGTATATTGAAGTGCTGTCAGGGTTGTGATGAGGAGGTAGCCCTGTAAAAGAGACTTCTCCATAGAATATTTCACAGTTTTTAGATGGTTGAAGAATAATTCTTTTTTTTTTATGGAGAGAAATTTTTAGTTTATATCGCATGTTATTAACAAAAACAAAGCAAATTATATTTACATCATCTGCAGATATATTTTAATCAGTTCTTATAACTTTTGACAAAGCCCTGTTCCTATGCAATGGAGTCTTGAGGTATGATTTTGATATTGGTGGGGTAGATTAACACCAGGTACTTATTTAAATATTGGTGAGGGTGGATTAATGCTAGGTACTTATTTAAAATATTGGTGAGGGTGAATTAGTGCTAGGTACCTTTTTAAATATTGGTGAGGGTGAATTAGTGCTAGGTACCTATTTAAATATTGGTGAGGGTGGATTAATGCTAGGTACCTGTTTAAATATTGGTGAGGGTGGATTAATGCTAGGTACCTGTTTAAATATAGGTGAGGGTGGATTAATGCTAGGTACCTGTTTGAATATTGGTGAGGGTGGATTAATCCTAGGTACCTGTTTAAATATTGGTGAGGGTGGATTAATGCTAGGTACTTGCTTAAATTTGCATGTTCCTTCTTGTTTGTGCTGCAGGGAATTACAGCTGTTCATGCTGATGTGTTGTTTGATACTGGTGTTTGTGTTAGAAATGTGTTTTTTATGCAGGTCCGTTGTGCAAACTTGTGTTCATAATTTGTGAAGTGTGCTATGTGTGCAGGTGTTTAGTTTGAAATTACATTTACAATATGTGGTGAGAGTGATGCTAGTGAAAGGACTACTCAAGTACATCATGCACATGCTAGCGGTGCCCAGTTCCTACAAGGAAATATACCTTGGTTTTGTGAATTATCCATTCCAAAGCATCTGAACAAAACCAAATTTGTACTAAAAAAAGTTTTCCCGTGTAAATGTTGGGTAAAACTTTATGAATACAAAACTTTCACGGAAAACTGAAGCGTAACCGTAATTTGCTTATCACTGCGTCTGTGGTTGTAAAGTTTCAGAAAGAGAAGTAAAAAAGGTGCATTGGAGGTGAACTGAGGTGGGGATCTGTCTTGAGGAAGTTGGGAGCTGGAAAGGTGTGCTAAAACAGTCTACTTATTTCCAATTTTCCTTAATTATCAATGGGAAAATGAGTGGAGTGTATATACTATTAACTTCAGCTGCGACATGAGTGTGTTATCTCTATCCTAGTTGCAGTAGGTTGTATGTTTACTTGCAATTATCTCAGTCATTTCAAAGTTTCAATATTGATTTTCTGTATTTTTGATCATTATTCAAACTCTGTGAAATACTATTGAAATTTTCTGTTCTGAAATTCGATGGCATTGTAAAACCTTGTCATCATTGCAGGACGCTGTTGACCCAGTACCTCCCCCATTACCACGAGCTGCGGCTCGCCACCAACACTTGCTATATGCACATCTTCTTCGTCGGACGCGAGGGTTCTGTGAACAAAATCCCGCGGCCTGGGTTGGCAGTAGACAGTGAAGGCAAGCCTGCGAGGTCAGCTATGAAAGGGACCCAGAAAACTTCTTCTAGAGCTGCACGAGACATGGAGCCCCCTGCTCGAATGGAGGACCCTAGCGTGCGCATTGATGTTGTTTTTGATGAGACCATAAAAGGTGAATTTCACTCTGATCACTCTGAATCTGAGTCTGACTTGGGGTCACACGCTAGAGGTACGTCTCGAAGGGGTCAGAGGAATCTTGCTTCTGAGGCTGGTCCGTCTGATGTGAGGAGACACCCTCCCCAGCGAGNCCAGCCAGTCGCCCCTCGCCAGTCCACTTGGAAGTGGAGTATAACGGACATAATGCAGCTAAGAGACGAGTGCGTCACGGATATCGTGGGAGTGGTCGACAGAATTGTGTTTGTGCCTGCGTTCATGCATAGGAACAAGGCGGGGCACAGGACCATCATCAGCCTCGTGGACGCCTCCTGCCTGCAGGCTGAAGATTCCTTCCTTTTGACCGTGTTTCAAAATTCGAGAAAAGACGTTTTGTCGCGGCCTCTGAGTGTAGGCGATATTGTCCTCACTAAAAAGGTTGAATGCAAGCTCTATAGAGAAACAATTCGAGGATCTGTTCGTTTGACGGACTCCAGTCGCTGTGAAACGGTCATCATCGAGTCCTCCGAGACGGACAGCTCTTGTGAAAACCGCCATCCGCACCCAGACACGAAAAGATTACGGAACAGGTTACGGGACCTACGTCAGTGGTGGAAAGACCACAAAGAAATATTTTTTGAGGGTTTCTCCTACACGGACCCTATCATGAACCTGTCCCTGCCTGCTGTTCCATACCCATATCCACCCTACAGACCGGCTGCAGACTTCACTTTGGACCAGTGCCTTGAGCCGTGCGTGTGCAACATTTACTGCCAAGTCACGAATGTCGTCGAAGTGCCGAGCTGTGCGTTGGTGTCCTTCAGCATCACAGACGGCACTGTGCCCTCTGTAGAGATTGGTTTGCCCCCTAAAACTGACGTCTCTAATGTTGTTTTCAATTCCAAGAGCGTGCGTGTGGCTTCCGATGAGGTTGAACGAAAGATAGACACGTATATTTACAACAAAGGCGCACGTAACGAGACGCAGGTCCTGCTAGGCCCGATGCTGTACAGCACAGCTCGTCTGGTCGAGTCCACGAGCTACGTGTTGTTACGGCACGTTAAAGTAGCTAAAGACTCACAGGATGGACCATTGTACTTGACGATGCTGGATAGCAACCATTCGAGCGTTGTGCTGCTGGCTGACAACATGCTCGAGAGAAAGGTCATCTATGACCGCGTTGCCGCGCTCGAATCTCAAGGGAATCGTTCTGATGAACCTAGCCAATTTGCGAAGGACCAGCTTCCAGTCGCTGGAGATGGTCAACTGAGTGGTCAACCAGCTGGTGATGCAGCTGAAGGTTCACATGAGCCAGCTGGTACTGTGGCTGCAGGTTCTTGTCAACCATCTGGTGCTGTAGCTGGGGACTCAGTTCAGTCAACTAGTACGTCGAAAGGGATAATTCACCCAGCTGGTTCAGCAGGACATGCAGATCACTCAGCTGGCACATCAGTAGCTGCAGATCAGCCAGCTGGCCCATCAAGGGCTGCAGGTGTGGCCCGTTGTGCTGCGGTCGATTCGTCTCGTCATCGCGCCAGTGACGGTGCAGCAGGCGCCACTCCCACCACCGGAGGCCAGGCTTCCACTTCTGGCTTCGAAAGGTCAACGCTCGTTTCCTCGGGCTCAGAGAGCGCTGAGAGCTCTGCCAGCGCCCGTAGCAGTCGCAAAAGATCGCTTCGCCTTCAAAGTCAGGCGACGAAAAAGAACTCAGCCCCAAGTGTTTTGGGATCTGCTGGTGACCGAGGTCAGTCCACGTCTTCAGCGCGTGTTCAACGTAGCAGTGGAGGTCCGTCATGTGATGGAGACAAGTTTGTGTCTTCCTCTATTAGTCCTGAGTTCTGCCTTAAGAGGGCTGTTGTGTTAATTGAACGTTGTGATTCAATCCCAGCTGCTCTAAAACATGACGGTCTGTCGGCTTCCCCCTTACGACTTCCCAAGAGTTCCTCTGGCTCAAGTAAGGCTTGCGACCCAAAGAAGACCCTTGGCGTTCTGCGTGCAATTGAGAAACCAAAGCAAAACATTTCTTTACTACCGCCTGATAATTCTGACAGCGGTCCGACTGGAGGTTTTTCTTCGGTTGAGAAGCAGGCACAGCGTGGTCCTCTGGAGACCGGTGAGCTGGAGCACCGTGACGTAGGTGCGCCTTCTGACGATTGTAGTACGCAGAGTTCGTCGCTGACCCCAGCAAAATGTCCGTCAGCTGATCGACATTCCCGGACTAAAAGAAAGGTGTTGGGCCATGATTTGAACTCGAGTAGGTCTTCCCAGACCTCGAACGGGAAGAAAAAACTTAGGTTGGAAGAGAAATCCAGCTCTGAAGAATTGGCGGAAGCTTCCCTCAAGCCTGCCATGGAAGTTGTGCCTCCAAGCAGCCACCAGAGTCTGGTCAGAGAGAACCAGTCTTCCGAACGGGAGAATCATTTGGCTACATCGGACAATGGGCGACTTCAGTCGTCTGTCAGCTGTCAAATAACCCCTGGGAATAATCTCGAGGGAGAAGAGGAACCAAACGGCATTTCTTTGGCTTTTGACGCCTTGGAACAGGCATTATCTGATTTTGATTCACGAACCCCCGGGCTGCCTAGTGGAGAGGCTGATTCTATGTCCCCCAATCGTTTCTCAAGGAGTTGTGACAGCGTGTCTAGTGGGAGCAATAAAGGCAAGGACATCTGTGTCGGGGACGGAAATTCGAGACATTCTTGCACAATGTCCACCAGTTCTGTTGAAGAGTTTCCCCTTGGAAATTTACAGGGAAGCGATCTGGATTCTGATGCAACTAAAGGAGCTCATCAAAGGAACTCTCGAGATCGAGGTACTGAAATCTCGCCTGAGAATTTGTGTTCTGGGACCCCTGATTCTGGCAACAACCGTAACTCATCTGAGGTGCGTGAGTTACGGGGGCTTACTACGGGGGAAAATTTGGAAAATTCTAAACATGAAAAGCATCCTAGAAATATTATTTCACTTGAAGATTCAATGCAAGTTGCATCCCATGACCAAGATCCTGCAAGCTCAGGGTCTCAAGTTTCTGCCAAGCTTCTCCTGCCTAAACTGTGTGAAGATCTTTCGCAAGCAACCAACTCTTCTGAAAAAAATGTTCCTGGCTTAGCCAAGTTTTTAAAAGATTCGAAAACCCAGAAAAAATCATCTAAAAGCCCCATGAAAAGTTGTTCAATAGACCTAACCAATTCAGTCCCAAGTTCAGCGTGTCCAACCACAATGTCGACCTCCCTGCCTGCCCCAGGTCCCAGCGATACGAAATCAGCGAAACAGCATCGATGTAGCAGTGATAAATCAATCGCTCTTTCGTTTCTGCGGTTCACCGCCAATTTTGACGAGCGCGAATCTCGCGCTCAGACAAGGAGAGCCAAGACTGTTAACATTTCGTCTGATCGGACCAACCCCGGTGTGGTGTCATCTCGCCCTCCTGAAGCCCTCCTCGTCAAGGTTACTGGACCGTCTAAAACGGCTATGAAATTGCCCCGACTTCGTGGTAGAAATCCCACTGCAAACCGAGTTACTCCCGAGAACCCTGATGGTAGAGTTTCTGTTGAGCGTACGAGAGCGTCTTTAACTCGTTCAAACTCACGCAGTGAACACGCGTCGAGACACGAAGGGAAATCTGTCAAGTCTGGGCGCACACCTCGTTGCAGTGATGATGAGCCCTCCCACAGCTATGGTACTTCGAGAACATCCAGTTACTGTACAAGATTTACTGTTCGCAAGAACGCCGCCTTCTCTGAAGATGCACCGATCGTTGAAGATTTATCGCAAGACTTGGGAAGCGAACTACCCGAAGTGCAGATAAGTCACACATGCAGTGAGAGCTCGAGTATTTACTTCACGCCCCTTGAAAACTTTGACAGCTTTTCTCCCCTTTACCAAGGCAATCATGAATCTGAGAGGGGCGGGGAGGGTGCTTCTTCGGAGTCAGGGTCAGAGATGTTCGGTACTGCATTCGGAGGGTCAAAAGATTCACGTAGTATTGACCCTTTACGTTCCTGCGATCAAGAATCTGTCCCACGTGAGCGGTCTACAAGAAATGTAGCGAAAAAAAGGTCTCTGTCTGCCGTGCCGAGACACTCCGATGACGATGATTCCGGTGGGTGTTCTGACTGCTGCGTTTTGAAAACTTCTGAGGTTTCTTCCCCTGGAAGCTCACACACACTAACTCTGCTGTCGGCGAGTGACGATCAAAGTAGTTCAAGAAAATCTCGTAAAAGAAAATTTGAAACTTCCTTCACAAGCAATGGCTCCAATAGGACCACCACTCGATCGTTTGACAGCACCATAGACAGTGACTCAAGTGCTGCCCAAATGAACTCCTATGGCTTACGGAAACGTAGTAGGAGAGGTATGGAAAGTTCTAGCGACGGAGACCTACCACGTCTCGCGAGGATAAATAAATCTGGGAGGAAGAAGCAGTACTGCTGGAAGGATTTGGTGCTGCCAGAAAACGATTCTACTGGCAGTGCAAGTGCTGTATAAATTCAGGGATGAACCCGTGAATGAAGAATGTTCCTGAAATGGAAATACTTTTGTAAGAGAAAATAAACAACAGTAGCGGCATGTAGATACGATGTCAAGGAGCCGAGAACTAATCCAACCGAGGTAATTCTGCCAACTGTGTTCGGAGTTGAGTTTTTTAGTCTTCGGAAATTGTGTGTAATACAGTGGAAATGTATGGTGGTATCACGGATTGATGTGTTTTACAGGATTTTTGTTTTGGCAGTTAATTATTATTTTCTGCCTCCTCTTATTGCAATAGAATAGAAAAGATCATCATTTATACGGAGCTTTACTTTTGTGTTATACTTGCACTATAAATTTTTACAGGCACCTCATGTACTGCGTTTCAGTGACCTGTCCGCGGAAGTAAAGTTGCTAGCATTTATTTATTTTTTCCCCTTCATTTAGGTATGGAGAAATGAACCATGATGTCTTAATCCAGGACGAGCATAAAAGTGTAAAATTTGTTACTGTAGGTAATTTGTGGCGTTGGAAATTCGAGCTGCATCGCATGAAATGGAACCTAAACACCTGATGATGTACGTGTATCTGTTACCTCAAGTTCGTAGTCGTATTCTTCGAGTTGCAGTGTATATTATACGTTGCTGTGAATAATAAGTGACTCACTTCACTTGTACTCGGCTTCGTGCTCAAGCCAGTTTCCTAAGTTTTTATGAATGGTAGCGTCTAGCCGGGCAGTAAGGTCGCGCAAATATCTAACGATACTCCGAGGGGAAATGAAACACGCTGTAATCATTTGTCATAAATTAATTAATCATGGTGACTTATGCGTCGGGCAAGAATATGCCAAGTAAACGGGGTGAAGAACACAGTGACAGCGACCTGCAGTAATGAGCGTCGCATTGAGATCTTAACCTACTGAAAAATTTAGACGCAATTAATCCGACTATTTCTGAACTGATTTAACACGTTGACTCCGATTCTCCACACAGGTAAAACTACATGCCGACTAATATCTCTACTGTGAATTCAAAAATGAACGATTTTGGTTTCACAAATTTGGTTACTCTATTAATTTTCTTTCTAATCAGAACTAGCTTATTCGATTGATGAACACAAATTTGAAAAAAAACTCGAAAATTTGCATTTATACATGATAGTGCTTTGGTTACATTAGGTTAGGTCAGATGATCGCGTGTACCATATATGACCCACTTCGGAGTCAACGTGTTAACTCAGAATTTTATTCCCCCAACTTTCCCCCATTTGTGTACTTGCAGAACGCACATACAACAGCTCAGTTTAAACGACCACAAATGAGCTGCTCTAGGTGGGTTATCGCAATATTTAATACAGGTTAATTTGAACGCACCAGTTCGTAGTTCGAGTAAATTCTAACTTCCAGCAAGTTCTCGGATCTATGACAAATATCTAGCCAATTCCAAGCTTAGCCTGACGCCCTGCGTCTTCTCTAGCTCTAGCCCCTACCACTGATCCTGTCAGACTGCCTCCTCGACCCTAACTTGTCACCTCTACTCCAATACATTGCGATGGTGCCGAACGCTTGTTGTGCCACATTGAGAACCCTTCCACGCCCACAGATTTGGAATGCAACCGTTGGCCCGTCTTGAAGTATGCTTTGGGATTTCCCTCGTTAGCTAGAGACTATCAATTACAGCCAGATTACAGCGGCGTCTACGTCAGTGTTCGGTCTCCCACGCCTGCAGCTTTGGAATGCATACCGTCGCACGACCTGGGTACAGTGTAGCTTATAATGTAGCCTGATACTACGTGCTTACGTATACAATCAACGCCTAGTTTTCCTACTTTTATACAGTAGATTGCAGCGGTACTGAGGGCTTGGATATACGTAGAATGTTGAATTGGAGGGCGGAAAAGAAGGACTTTCGTGGTCCTGAGTGTTGCGGACTGGCGGCGGTGCTTGGTTCTAATCAAGAACCGACGTCCGTTGAACCGCCATTTGATCGAACCTTTTCGTGAAGTACCCAGAAAAGCCTCAGATGAGCACAAGTTCCAATGTGTTTAGGTAGAGTTGTTCGCGTTTTAGTTTTAGAACCCCCTCAGGGGGCATAGGATAGGCCATAGGCAATAGAG
>VOMN01126213.1:0-18138 GCA_014899125.1 Orchestia grillus
GCAACAGCCGAAACATTAATTAGTCACTCGAAGCATAACACGAAAATTTTCATCAGCATTCTTGGAACAATCGACGAGCTTATTCAATGACATGTATGTAGGAGGCATTGCATTGGTGCGACCGTGTGATGAAGCATTGCGCATTAAGTTTGTTAGTCAACGGTCAGTCGCGTGTTGTATTGTCGTGCGTGCTTTGTGTTGTGGAGATTTGGGGCGCCATGTGTGTGTGTTTTGGGTTGGTGGCTTGCTCACTGTTGTGGTGCGGAGTGTCATGTGCGTGTTTGTGTTTTGTGTTGGATAATGTAAGGTGTTGTGTGGTTTGCTGAGTGTTGTGATGTTGGGTGTCATGTGTGCGCATGTGTGTTTTGTGTGGTGTGGCTAGCTGAGTTGTGGTGGTGTGTTGTGTCATGAATGTGTGTTGCGTGGCTTACTTAATGTTGTGGTTGTGTGGAGTGTCATGTGTGTGTTCTGCGTTGTGTTAAAAATTGTATTACATTAGCAAACTAACATTACTTGTGATGTTTCTATTCTGTTATAGTATCACATCACATCAAGTACTACGTGATTAACTTTAGTTTTTTAATATACTATAATTTTGTACTTTCAATGTATCTGATTATTGAACTTTGGCTTAGTGTGATATATTATACAGTTAATGTTTGATATTGCTATAATATATGATATTTTGTGATGCTTTTTTCCGTGATTATGTAAATATTGTATCTTATTGATTCTGAAATATTGCGTCTCTGATATATTGCGTCACCTCAAGATGAAGTTCTGTTTCTTCTAAGTAATTTAACAATGTTCTACAGACAATGATTTTTTAATGGTGATTTTCTCGACTTCTAGTAAGTTTTTCTTATCTTAAAGATTTATTCATTCAAATTAGTAAGTATGCCCAAGTCATCATGATTACGGCTGTCACGACTGGTGTCCTCACGCATGTGTGCAACTGAATCAAATGTCAAGATAATTTCCTAATCATTCCAGTCATGAAGTCCATGAACATTATTCTCTTCTTCCGCATGGTACGTTTCCTCCTTCTCTAAGTATGGGTGAGGAAATTTTCGAATATTATAAATTTGATGCGCAAAATTATTTTGTGTGATAATGAATCAATAAAATGTTATTCTTAGTCAAGATGAATATGCAAAATTTAAAAGAGGAACCAAAATAAAGGAGATCATGGCACCGTTCATTTAAGAAAAAAGCCTGGAAATACAACCAGTGAAAGAAAACCGCATTTAAAATAACACGAAATCAAAATAATTCTAACTTCGGCAGGTAACAAAAACTATATGTAAATACTGTTTGTTCTCGTTCCTACTACACATCGATAATTGCTGTAAATGTAGGCAAAGATTATCCGAATTTCGAACACTTTTGGTCCTTATCCAAGAGAAGTAATTGATATTATCCCTTATGCAATTGGTATTTATACGGATAATAGTTTATACCGTCATAGTTCTTACACATTTATCGGCTGAGTTAACAAATTTGCTTGGAAAAGCAGTTGAGGATATTCTGAATTGATAGGCAGTCATTGCCCTTCCAATCATGACACTTTTTCGAAATATTGTAATGATATGTGTTCAAGATAATAGAATATTAATATTTATTGATAAAAGTATTATCTTCCGAACAAATCATCTAACCAAAATATTATGGATTGTTTATCTTCTTCATTTTTTCAGCCACACTTACAGATAAAACGATTTTATTACCATGTTTTATGCGTGGGACCGTTTTACACTTGGAGAAATCATTACTGTTGGAGTTTATTTTCTGAAGCGAGCAAATGTTATATTTAAAATAAAATAGATTTAGGAAATTGTTAACGTAGCAAAGAAGGTGGTAAGCCTCGTAGCGACAGACGGTGGCAGGTCTCATAGCATCATGAGGTTATAGACCTCCTGGCACCAGGAGTCAGAGGCTTCATCGCACCTAGAGTAACAGGCCTCTTAGAACCAGGAGTGGCATGCCTCGCAGCATCAAGAGTAACAAGCCTCTTAGCACCAGGAGTGGTTGGACTCGTAACACTAGAATTGACAGACCCCGTAGCACTTTGAGTAACATGTCTTGCATCACTCGCAGTCGTAGGCTTCGATGTACCAGTAGTGAAAAGCTTTGTAGCACCAAGAGGGACAAACCCCATTGCATTAGGAGTGGCATAACTCGAAGCATCAAGAGGTGGAAGGGATCGTAACAGCAGGAGGTTACAAGTCTCGTGGTAAAGAGAGCAACCGGCCTGGGAGCACCAGGGGTTACAGGCCTCGTAGTAACAGGAGTCACTGGTATCGTAGCACTAGGAGTTGCAGACTTCAGCGTACCACCACGAGTGATGGGCCCCAGGATTAGCAGGCTTCGTAGCATCAAGAGAGAGCAAGCCTCGTAGCACCAGTAAAGGGCAAGCCTCTTAGCACCAGGAGAGGGCAGGCTTCGTAGCATTATGATTGGCAGGCCTTGCTACAACAATAGAGGGCAGATCTCGATTTACTGGAGGTGACAGACCTCGTGATACCAGGAGCTGTGGACACATCACTTTTGAAGATTCTGAACGATGTAAATAATCTGAATCTCACGAACCTTCATTCTCCAGAAGGGAATCAATAGGCATTCCACCTTCGAACATATTTTAAAATTAGTAATAGATCTAGACAAATTTAATGAGCTTGAAAGCTAAGAAGTTTTTTTGTAAATAATAAAATACTTACACGAGCCTGAGCTTTTTTCATTATTTATCAGATAAACCCTTAAATTAAACTTTTGTTTTGCACAGGGTGAAATAGAACAATCAACACTTCTCTCTTTCTCCCTTTTCGTTGGGTACCGAAATGTAAGCGCTTTAGCCCGGGGAAATTGAGCCAATGCGAAACATTCTGTCAGTAATTCCTAGAATTACCACATGCTTTTGCATACACTGGATGGCTCAAGAAAATAGAGGAGGGATTTTTGTTCGGGGTTTGAATGGATAACATCTGAATACCATGTATCTGGAAAAAGGAATGTATATTGGGACTTGGCACTTGATCAAGGAGTTGAAATACTTCAATTATATTTGTAGGAACATGCTCATGAGGACAAGATTGGAGTGGAAATAGTAGGGGAAGATTTTGATCATTTGTCTAAAAAAATTTAGCAGAGCTAATTAATAAAACTCTAGTATCGAAAAAAATTTCCAGCATTCAGATTCATATGCATGCTCATAATAATCCGAGCTAAGACCGACTCTCATACTTATTTTATAGAGTAGCGAACGAAATGTATTCCACTTAAAAAACATGAATAAACGATATTCTTGCTTTCAGCCTTGTATTTGACAAATAGAACTGAGCTGTCGTTCACTGAAGTATTACTTGGTAGAAAACTCAAATTGCGTGCTGATTTTTGTAGGTAACCAAAAATCAGGGGAAAAGTACGATAATTCAAAAACCTATTTCATTTGTTTTTTTGTTTTAGATCAATGTAATTATTTCATTTTTCCTCATAATAATTGCCATTTAAAATATTTCTACAGAACAAATTAAAATGTCTAGAATGTCTATCAATAGCAAATTCTATTGTAGTTAACTTACTGAATTAAGCAAAAATAAAACGAAAACAATCGGTGTCACTGAATTAATAGATTAATTTTTTTCTGTTTCAGATTCGATTGATATCTAGCATTAAATTTTAAGTAGATTAAGGAAATTTGAAATTTCAGTACACTTCGGTCGTCTTCAATATTTCGTACGGGAACTGGAGAAGACTTAATTAAAATAATCACTGTTCAATAATTTCTTCTTAGTTATTAAAGGAAGAAACAAATTTTAACCTGACGATAGTTTTTTGTTAATTTGAACTCATTCATATCATCCAAATCGTGTTCAAATCAGCTATTATATTTGCGCCAATTATAGCGTACAAAGGAGATGAAAGGTACTACATTTTAGTAAAGTCGTCAACTTCAGTATTGCTCCGTAGTCAATTGCTCCCCTGGTGTGATGGCACATCTGGGATAAACGGGGTAGACCAGAAGCTGATTAATGACCTACTTGATAATCTTGATCATGTGATAAAGATGTCAGGAATACAACAATTAATAATAAAGAGTAACTGTACAAAGAACTGTAAAAAGAATGGAGAAAATTGCGCCGAGTAGAAACCAATTAATTCCATGCCTAACCGTTCTGAAGTTGTAATTTATGCAATAGGAGGTTTCACCAGATTTTAAAACCCATGTACAGTATGAAATATACGTTAAGCGACCAGATGTGCGAGTTTCATCAACATTTAAATAGAAGAAACCAAAGACAACGATTTGGATCAATGCGTATTGCAATGCTATAAAACTGCATTGGGATTATGTCTATCAGAGCGTAGTGTGTTAAAACTTACAATATTTCACAACACGAGTTGGCGTCAAATCTTAAGAATATAACGAGTACTTAAAAAATTCGACTGACGTATGCGATCAGCAATGTATTTGAAATCCCACTTTCACCGTCGTTAATATTATTGCATGTGTCAGGTTGGAAACAATTAAAACCCAAAATTCAAATTTTCGATTTTCGAGGCTAGCACCATAGACGTGTTAACTGCACTCAATAGAATTGGTTCGGAGTTTGTTCAAAGGGCATATTAACACAAATACTGAAAGATACTGAATATGGAACGAGAACGAAAGGTTTGAACAACTGAGCTACCAAGACAAACTTGAATTTATTTTCTCAAAATGCTATACCTAACATTACTCCAAATATGTTAACAATTTAAAAAAAGAAGAACAGACAAATATGGTCGAGATGCGCTATTTCCGATGCAAGAAGCATAATTTGCGGATTTGAGCAACAAAAGTATTTAATTGGCCTTGAGTGAAAACTGATCATAGTTTTATTCCATTTTAGTCGTTTCTTGTTTGGCTAAATTGACATTTGCCACCGGTTTATCTCAAGCAAATAATCTGCAATGCATATTAGTGGTGGATCTGCATCACGAGTCAAAACTGTTTCTCAGAAAATTTGTGGATAGGATTTCAGGTACCAATGTACAGTTTTCAAGCACGTTATACAAGAGGGATTCAAAAAGCTCGTGGAAATGACAGAACTAACAATCATTTGAAAATATTCGATGTCAATACACCTGAACGTTTTTATACCACCGTGGAATATCGTGTTCTCACTTGAACCTTTCAATGAATGTTACAACGCGGCTCCGCTATTTGCAAGGGCTCAATCAACATGGCCTCTGCCTAAATCAGCGAGGACAAAATATGAATTCCTGGTCAAGTTTGGGTAGAAGAAAAGCCAAATCATTGACTCTCTAAAACAAGTTTATGGTGTGATTACCTCAAAGAAATCAGCAACCTACAAATAAGTTAGTCGTTTGGAAAGTGAAAAAATAAATGAGACTGAAGGTTGCGCCAAGATCAGCAGGAAACAGGGACAGATTATTCCATAGAAATTTTGAACAATTGGGATGAGAACCATGAAGCTTTTCTGCAGAGAATTGTAACTGTGGGTGAAACATGACTTTACCACTGCGATCCCGAGGATAAAACCCAATCGATGCAGTGGCTGCCCATGGGTGGAAGTAGGCCTGTCAAGGCAAAATCTGAGAGTTCAAGAGAAAAGGTTATGGCCACTGTCTGCTGGGACGCAAAGGAGATCTGGCTCGTTGATTCCTCAAGGTCAAGAAACTAATTATAGCTTCTTATTGTGAAGGTATTTTGAGAAAAAACTAAAGAAAATCTCAGACGAAAGCCTTGGGAAACTGCATCGGCACTTCCTCTTCCACAACGACAATGCACCCTCACACGGAGCTCGACAGACAAGAGCTGTGCTTCGCGAATTACGATGGGCAATCATTTGACATCCACATTATAGCCCCGGCAAAGCCCCTCCGACTTTTTTTTATTTTAAACCCTGAAAAAGAAATTGAAAATTACCCAGTTTCTATCAGTTGAAGCTGTCAAAAGAGCTGATTTGACCCGGTTTGAAATCGCATGATTCTCAGTTTTACACACATGGACTTGAAGGCTGGAATCATCATTTGTAGAAGTGGAACTTATGTTGAAAAATAAACATCATAACTTTGACCGTTTTCTCTAACTCTTTTTTTACCCCGATATTTTTTAATCCCCCTACGCATTCTCGTGCATATATATATTTTCATTTTTTATAGCTCTATAAATCATGAAATGGAACATCAGGACAGTCAAGTAGTTGTCTTTCGTTTACAGTATATTATTTCAGGAAATCAAAAGAAATTTGAACAATGTTGAACAGAATGGTTGAACTCGAACTGATTTTTCTCCCAAGTATTTCTAAAAAGTCTCACCGACTCAGAAAAAGATAGTAGACTCCTTTTGCAGCATGTCACGCGACCAGTCAAAAAAGACTTGAATTATTTCATTTATAGTTTAAATAAGTTGCATTTTTCTAGTGAAGCATGTAACGGCCCCCAAATGATTTTCAACGTTTTCTTGGAAATTAACTATTCTTAAGCAATTAAGAAGTAACAATTCAAAGTTCTATCATTCGTATTTATCATATATACCTTTAACATTATTTTTATTGCATTAAGTTACAATGCGATATTCAGTATCCCAATTTCGACACTGCTGCATATTAGCCACGGTTTACTGTATTACGGGCATAGTCAGTATACTCTTATGAAATACTGTTACGGGGGATGGAGAGACCCACCGAGCATCCGACAAACTGTGTTGTATTGTGAAGTAGAATATATTTTGACTTCCTCTAGATTAGGCAACTTAGGGCTGAAAAACAGTTACACAAATGCTATCATTCGGTATCAACCATAAAAAGTATCTACATCTTTTATTAAGTTTTCGGTGTATATAGCTACGAGTTTTAATACGCTATGCAGTCCCTTGATTTATTCCATACGTTATTAAAGTACATTGTTGTTAGAATTTAGATGTGAATAGACACTTTTTGTTTTACTACATGGATTAACAGTAAATTAATGTTTTTTATAGTTATTATTTAGATTAATGACTTAAACATAATTTTTTTATGAAGTAAAAATGTTAGCTTCAATAGATAAATTCAATATTCTAGTGTATTTCTGAACATTATAGTACAGATTGCCCCGAAAAGATAGGCAAACTGAATATATATCATAACTCAAATTCAAGAAAACGTAGTAGAATGAAATTTGTCACACAGGTCGAAATGTAATTTTTATGATACATATGTTCAATTTTTTCATTGCCACTCTCAAACATTATCGCAGTTTTGCTTATACAGGGTGTTAACAAAAACGAGGTGCAGTATTTCACACATAAGATGAAGTGTCAAACTGAAAAATTTTACATGAAATAAACTTTGCCCAAGAAATTGTTTTTTGAGGTATTAGCTGCTTAATACTTGAAGGGAAGTTATTTGAAAACAAAATTGTCCACAAATAATTTCCGTATGCATTGTCTTTACAGAAGTTGTTCAAAGTTTCCACCACTCACATCGATGCACTAAATAGTGATATCTTGGACTTAAGGAGTGCCGGATAATGTGGAAAAGGCCTGACATTTAAAAAATATCGCCAGACAGCCTAGCTTTTTGACGAGTGTTACCATTAGCAGCGCCATAAGCAAGGTACACGTCTGCTATTCCTGCGTTTTTTAAGCGGTTCAAGTTGCCAGCGCCTGCTCACAATAAGAATGAAGAACAACGATAGATAAGCAACAAGTTACCTTGATGCATATTCGGGAGCAATCTAGAACTTACCGGTCGGAATGTTTTCATCGAATATCTCAAAAAACAATTTATTTCACAAAGTATCTTAAAGATAGTAGAGTTCAGTTTGCTACTTTCTGGTGGGTGTGAAATTTGTAACCGCTTTTTTCCTAACCATTTCTTCTATTTTTAAAAAATCGATGTGCCGAGAACCACATTCTTAAGTGAAACCATGATTCTTTTAGGGCCGACCAGTCATCCAAGTTAGATGGCATTCAGCCGTCATCCAGTTTCCTCCTTGCAGTTGGATTCCTTCTTTCCCAAGGTTCGTAATTTTCAATAATATTAAGTATGTTGTGTTTACAATGTATGAAGGTTTAAATAAAATTCCTCATTGTTAGTACATCGTAACTTCTTTGTCACATGTGCTCAGCCCTATACCTAATAGTCATTAGTTTTGCTTTCCAATTTTTTTTTGGTTTGATGCAATTGACACTGTAAAACTCTCTCTAGTTTTTTTCATGTCGAATTGAAGCTTACTAGGATTGTCTTTGATCAGTATATGCACGCGGCATTGCATGAGAATCTTTCATTTCCGACAAATATTTGATTTCGTTCGAAGGCATTATCCATCATTATTCTATCTTTTTCATTTATTTGCTTCCAGGTTACGTGATGCGCAGCAATTCAACTGTATGGCGTCTTCTCTGCGGAAAGTGGCTCGTTGCGGCTTCGATTATCGGCTTCAGCTACAAAACTAACCTGATCGCGATGCTGAGTCTCCCTAAAGTGAACATCCCATTCGATTCTCTAGAAGAGCTAATAAACCAAGATGAAATTCCATTTCGCTCAACTAGAGGGTCATTTTTTGCAGAAGCAATTGAGGTGAGTATATAAAAATTAATTTTGAAAGTAAGAGCTACGAAGGCATTTTAGCATTGTACCGATTTGAGATATGCAACACTAACCGATTGCGTGAAAGCCATACTCTGGTAAAAAAATGTGGAAAAATTAATGAATCAATATTGCATTACAGTCGAGCTTTTTGGTCAACTTCGAAGGCCTGGACAGAAAGGCTTAGAAAATGCACTGATTTAGTAAGTAGACTTAAACGGAACAAATCCACTTAGACAGCTAATGAAAATCTGTGTTTCCATTTTGGAAGAGCTTATTGGTCAAATTGACTACGATATTTACAGCAATAATTCATGCAAATGAATGTTACATTGCAGTATGTTTTGCGATGGATAACTCGAGTTTGACGTCTTCCTTGGCGGTTAAGTCATTTCTACATTAAAGAGCATTGCGTTAACTTCAGATTATTTAGAACTAACAAATTCAAAAACGTACAACGATGAGACCCTCCGCATGAGTTATTACAAAAAGCTAATAGCAAAAGGAATCGAACCTTGCATAAAGTCTGACTTCAGGATGTTCGTTTAAGGAGGTCTGTCAAAGGCTAACGGTTTTTTAATTGTAATCTGAGCAGGATAAAAAACTTACTCCTCCATGCATTCGCCATAAATATTATTTCCCAAATTTGTTCCATTGTTTTTTCTCATCAAGTGGCTCAAACTTCAGTAAAAAATTGAGTGCTTGCCTGGGAACTTTTTTAGAAGAAAACGAAGTCAGTAACGAAGATTATCGGAAAATTAAACAGTGATAAATGTAAATTCTAGTGCTGTCAGTAATATCACATTCGACATAATATCAATCTGCATGAATGCCCGGGTAAAAAATTCTATTTTACTGCCAACTAAAGCTTTAAAACGTGTTTCCTCGCGTAAATTTTCGAGAATTTCTCGTTTCGCATTGATAACTAATTTCACACGGATAAAAGTTGAACGGTTTGAGATTGACATCAATCGGATCAGATATGTGCTCGTACGTAGTTAAAGGAAGCACGGCTGAGTATCAAAAACAAAAACTTGAGAAATAGGGACGATGGACTCAATTTTATACGGCTTACCTTTTGTTGAACCGAGAACGCAACAACGATTAACCCATCAAAGATTAAATAACATAAAAAATTATGCGAAGCTGAACAAGGAAACATATGAAGGCTACTGCTATAATTAGCAAATCAAAACTTAGTAGCCTCCTTTAACTTGGACCATAGCGTGCAAACGTATGGGGACCGAGTAAAGGAAAGAGGCACGCTGTCATCACAGAACTCAGAGATGTGTGAACACTGGTCAGCATGAGGATGAGTTGACGCTCTCGTAAGAGACATCCTACTTTGGGATAGGCCTCACACCCAAGTCCGGCAAATGTCCGAGTTCGATCGACCGTAAAATATCAAAATTCGCAAAAAATTCCCTCAAATTGTTATAGCACCACTTTTCACTTCAGCGGACTTGCTCTACCGTCACAGAACAACTTTCAATTCCTTAGTAAACTACTAACTGCAAGAAGGGTCTAAAAGAACTTCTTTAAGACAGTAAGTTTGGCATAAAACTTATCTTTGATTTTAAGCTGGAAATTTTAATCTTAAATTAAACCCACTATAAATAGCATGTACAAACATCAAGTTCCAATGAATATTTTTCACTTAAAATGTATCTTTCGAGCTACAGCTACTTATCTCTAGTATCTGAGAAGACAAAAAATGTCGTACCGTGAAATCATTTGCTTGCCAAAACGTTCGGTTAAATTGAAACCAGTTTTATATAGATGTTACGTAGATAATATATTTTTACTTTTTCACTCCAGCTAATATGTAACAGATTTATTTAGCTATCCTAATTCCAAACACGCTTCCATCAAGTTTACATACGAAGTTGAGAAAAATTCGAAGATTACATTTCTGAACGTTGTTATTGAAAGAGTGGTATTTTCATCTGAAAAGGTACTTTTTGCAAGCCTGCTTTTACAAGACACGGAATGAAATAAGCTTTTACATCGCAAAATCAGTTACCTGCAGCTGATACCGCGTAGGAACTCCACTAGCACGAACAATGGCTGCAATTTAGCGCGGCTTTGAGTCTGCAAGTGTTCCAATGCACACATGGGCAATCTTAAACCGCTTCTGCATCAACTGATATCGTAATGCGTCCACGGTACGTGGACGATCTTTTCCATGTCTATCTTGTCTAACTAGGTGGTCCTAGAAACTTTCTAAAGGGTTCAAGTTTGGAGACTTAGCTGCACAATCTTTATTGTGACATATCCTGAATGACTGTCACGCCAATTAATGTTAATCCTGACCGATGCATCCGGCAGCTCTCAGAATGAGAGACAAGTCAACATGCCTATCTTCATTCAGATATTGTATAAATGACAAAACTTGGTTATCTACCAGCTCAATGTGCCCATACTGGTTTAGTTTGATGTATACCTCAACTAAAGGACTCACTTTCGTGTAGCTGAAACTATCCCAGGACATGACGAGACACTCTTCGTGTTGCCCCTCGCACACAGGCTGCATTGAAGGCGTCATGTGAACACGATGTGGGACATAATTATCATAGCATTGTGATTCATTTGACCACATGGCAGTTCTCCACTCTTCTTTAGTCTAATGTGCACGTGCTTCGGCTCAGTTTAAACGTGGGTTTTGGAGGTAGGATTTAACAGCGGCCGTTCGCAAGCAACTCTAGTTCATGGAGAACTTTGCAAGGAGAGCTCTCCGAAGAGTTCGATCAAAAACAGCAGGAAGAGGGTCATCAATGACGTTTCGCTGTAGTTTCATCTTTGATGCAAAGTGATCCCGGTCAACAATTCAAGACACTCGGCGGCAGTCCCTATCGGTTAATTAATGATTCCGATCATGATTTTGCCTTGAATTGCCGTATTTACTGGATTTTTTCATTTGTTGGTAAATTTGTATGATAGTGCTCCATGAAACACCAGCGAATTTGGCTACTTTCTTCACTGAGTGTTCCTTAGCCCGATCAAAAGCGATAACCCCTTTTTGATTTTCCGAGAAGTCTAGCTTTCGTCTCTGTGTTGTAGAGTAATAACGGAACAATTCTATACCTTACCAGCTCTGAATGAAGACGGATATCAGTTCAGCACTTGTATATAACCTAAACTTTGGGTACAGATTTGAAAACCGATTGAGCATCGTAGTAAATAACTGAAACTGGAAAAACAGCTGGTGACTTATTTTTTTAGATAGCTTATACTAGTGTTATTGAATTCAGGTATAAGATTGGTCTCATTCAATGATTGGTTAATAGTGCTTTAAAACTGTCCTAACAAGTAGAAAAAAATTCCACTGAATTGAATTACTCAGGAAGATTTTAACATCAATGATTTCTCGCTGTCATTAGTTGAAAAATGCGACAGAAAGATTATATACTGATATATTCCCCAAATTTAATTGTCATCACTCTAATGCTACTGTTTCTACTATTTTTTGTAACGCTCAATTCCTTACATATGATTAGATTTGAACAGCTTAATCAAACGAAAATTGAAATTTAGTAATGCCAGTCTATGCCAATAGAAATACGATTTATTTTTCGTGACAATTTTACCGTTAACAGTTTATTACTAAATGTTTATTGGAACAATTTCACTATAGACAGTCTATTCCGTATTAAGGATTGCATATTTGTCTGGGTCCAAAGCAACGTTGTGTATTGGTATTCATGTGACCTGAGTGATTCCACCAATTGTGGGGAGACAAAGCGTCACCTGCTCATGGGCGTTGCAGAACACGGGAAAATTTTCTTCATGCTGGCAGACCTTTAGCGTGACCTCCCAGTAGCAATATACGCGACCATGTATTTAGTTTGACCCATCCAATATTGAACAAGAATTTTTACGTACGTTTTTTCTTATGAACATTAAAATATATATCGATTCGTATGCACAACCCTCTCTTGAACGACAGCACTTGTGCGACCCCGCTTGAAACAGGTCAGTGAGTAAAAAACGAATTTATAAACTACAGTTAACTCATTTTGTCATTCGTATTGTATTTTAAGAATATTGAATTTGATAAGTATGCCTATCTATCAATCCATATGTATATTTTTTGCTTTTTCAGACGTTGAAGTTGATGGTAGCTATCACTCGAAAGCTTTATTTTAAGTGAGGAACTCAATGAAACTCGGTTCATGACTGCTTTCGCAATTTGGTTTATTTTCAAGTTAGGTTCAACACTTAGAAAGCAGAAGCCGAGTTAACAATTTGAACTGTAGTTGCACAATGATACTCGTCTTGCGTGAATATGTGAAATGTGCGAGCACTTCACCATTGTCTAGCAAAACGTGCAAGCTTACTTAATTAAGGACAATCTGTATTAGATACAGTTAGGGAGGAGTGGAAGGGTGAGGGCAGCAGAAGTAATTGCGAACATGAAATTTCATCTTTTCTTAAACCTCTAGCTATATATCATTCGCATGAGTCCCATAGAATTTACATTTTATCACGTATTAATCTTAGTCTCACGCATTCGGTGGCCAAAACGTATGCGGCGCCGGAACTAAGCGTTCAACCAAAAAAGTTTCCTATGCTTAATGATTAGTTGCAAAACCTTTGTTGGCTGTCACTGCTCGAAGACTGTTTACATATCATGAAATTCGGCGTTCGTAAGCTTGTGATGGTTTATGAACCCAATTTCCAACGCTCTATTCATTTCTTCAAAATTCATGGGACTTCTTCCATAAGCCTTTTGCATCAGTAGGTTCCCCAAAGATATTCGAAAAGGTTGAGGTCCGGGAATTGCCTTGGTCACGGAAGAATATTAACTTCATTCTTGATAGACAATATAAATGTTGATTCTGTTTGTGTCGTTATTTTGGTTGAACATCCATTTGTGGTTTTGTAATAAAAACTTTGCACATGGAATAAGACTCGTCTTCAATATTTGATGGTATATGTGCCCATCAATTTTTCCATCAATAATATGAAGTGTACCGGTGCGATGTGATGTGAAACCACCCCAATCCGTTGTGAATTCACCTCCGTGGTTCATAGTTGGGATGGTACTATGCTTTTCATAGGCTGTTCCTAGTACTCTTCACACATGACGAGCGGAATTGCGACCAAAAAATTTAATCTTGGTCTCATGAGATCCGATAACAGTTTTTCAAGTACCTGTCCTTTTATCAACTCTTGTGTTGAAAACCTTATAGGACTTACAACGTGGTTTTTGAACAACATCAGAGTTTAGCAGGGTGTGCAACATTTGAACCCTTTGCTGGGAAGTTCCCCTCCGATGGTTCTTTCATTCACTTCTGTTCTGGAGGTTTCTATATAAGCTTCTAACGCTTTGAGAGCCATCATGGGCTTATTCTTAATTTTCCTCATCTGAAGTTGATACCGAAGATCAACCTTCCGCGGAGCATCTGGCTTTGGCAAGTTAACAGTTGAGCCATATTCCCCGCATTTCCGAATAGCTGAACCTACGGAAGTCTATGGCACATCAATCTGTACATTTCTTGAAAATGACGCTGATCTATTCGCGTCTGTGGATATTCTGAGACTTCTTTGACTGTTGCTACGACGACTTTTACGGGATTCTATCATATGGCCGCTCATCAGTGACTAACTGTATTATTCAATGCCGAACGAAGTCGAGTTTTCCTGTCGTAATATTTTTAATGTTTCACAAGTAATTCACAGGAGCCACGGTATTGAAAATCCTATAATTATCGACCGAAAGTTTTTCACCGGAATTGTTGAATGCTAAAGCCACGTACCAAATATGTACGTGGCCGGAATTGTACTGTATACTCGTATAAATCCATTTACTCGTAAAGTTCCACACCTCATTGTGTAGTTTAACTTATTAACAAAAATTTGTATTCAGTTGAATTTTTAGGTTAGACGTTCAATAAAATGGATTTTAACTCTTTGCGACCCTGTGGTACGAGAGCGTATCACCAAAAATATGCTGTAGAACTTCTATGATTGGTATGATTTAAATAATGGAATGACTTTATTCAAAGCCGCTGCATTTTACTAATGTTCAGGGAATGCGATGAACAGGGTGTGACAGCTATTTCAACACTCAATATATGCGACGCAGTACCCTGGGCTTCATCGTGATATGCCATTTTTCGCTGCAGATGAATGAGGCAAAACCTAAGCTAACCCAAGATATGGATATGCATGCTATCGTTGGCTCTCAGGCAGCGTGATTCACCGATTCCGAGATCACTTATTTCCGGAAATTCGCCCGCTCATTCGTTTTCAGTGTCAAAAAGAACTGAGGCCTGAAGTGGTGATACGGACTAATTTTTCGGCAGGAAACGACTTTGCTGGACGCGTACAGGACTAGGGCACTAGAATTCATCGATTTCATTCAAGTTGCTTTCCTAGATGACCTTGTACAGTCCTACTGGACACTCTGTAAGGAACTCCTGATTGACGACCCCCATCTAATACTTCATGCAGATCTCCGTTACAAGGTCAATATGGTACGGAGTGGCCATTTCATGTCCAGGAGAACCTGGGAGGACAGTGTCCTGAGTCAAGACCCTCTTGAGTAAGTTGAAACAACCGAAACATTCAGATTCTGGTTGTTGAATGGCAAAAAATTCGTTGGAGACCAAAAGTTGAGTCCTAAAACAGGTCAGTAGATCGAGGAAGACACTTGAGGTTTCAACCGTCATCAAAACTAAGTTTTCTACCTCCGTGATGATTCTGGATGTCGAAAAAGAAAAACAAAGGAATGCATAGTTATTTTTTCGTCACAGTGCGAAATTCAACGCCATTGCATGTACTCTGATAAGTGGAACGTCGTTGTGAAACCCTAGGTTACTCTCGCACGTGGCAGGCGCATGTTTTCAGTAAGGCTCCGCTCCAGCACACACAGCTCACATATGGTTCACGACCAGTTTTCACGACCCATTTTTCCAAAGATGTTGATCTATAGGTCCCCTGGTGTAAACCCTGAAGACTATTAAGTCCGGGGCATGGTTGAGATCAGGGTAGCTATTGTGGCTGCCATGACAAACATGCCCAGGCCCCACTTGATTACTGACTGCGGACTCTTCCGAAAGACAGTAGAGGCTGTTATTTTTGTCAGATCTTGGTGTCATTGACCGATGTGCATTTGGTCTGCCTTCACGTATACATAAAAGTCAGTGGTTATAAGAATGTATATCTTTAGTTTCAGCTTATTTTTCTTACACTTGTTCATTGTTCTTGACTATCTGCCGCACTATGCAAATGACAAATGAAGCACCGACTCCCTGTCCCTGTTGACTGATCAGTTTCTCGTTTCGGAAATGGGTTTGGCTATCTCCGAACAAATTTCGAGCAGCCTGTTTGTGTAATCGATCTTGGGAGGTGGTTTAGGTCCTCTTACTAAGCCGCGCTGATGTGCTGCCTTCAAAATCCATTAACCTTTTTGCAACATCTAACTCGTTGAAAATTTTCACATCAAGCATTAAATACCTTTATATATCATGTGAACTCAGGGACGTTCTTCACTGCTATCGATCTGTTTTGTTGAAAAAAATACTGTCACTTAATTAACAGCCCGAATTATTTCTTGTTTACTAGCCTAAAAATTTTTGCTTGAACCTCTGTAAATACGAATTTCTTTGGTAAATTGCCTCAAGTTCGTTTGCAAATTATTCTACCCACACTTTGTTAACGATATAAAACTTCACTAGCTGTAGATGGATAGATATAACAGGTTCATTTGATCAACTCTTGCTTTTGAAAACCTGACGATCTTCACTTAATAACTATTTAACCTCAGAACATTAATCATGGGTCACAGTAACAAATTGTTAGAAGATAACTTTTCAAGTGCATTTTTTTCATTTAGTTGTGTACAGTCTTACTTTTCCTTTTCTCTGCAGCTTCTTCACAACTTTAAGAGTATTTCATCGGAACCACAAATGAATTTGAGACATCCAACAAAACCATTTGTAGTAATACTTAGTTTCGGCTCCCTGAGACTAATTGTCAGGCATTGGAATATCAGCACCAGAGTGTGCAAAAAGCCTTGTTACTCAAGAAATATTTTGGTGTAATATAAGAGCTTCAGTTTTCTCGTTTAACCCAGTCATGTAAAGTGGCAGCCATAATGATAGTACTTCTGTTCCCGCCATCACATTAGCACTCACAAGGGCATATTAGGATTTGATTGATGCAACTGCTGACAAGCTGTGTGAGTTGTAATTTATTCAATACGGTCTCTTCGTTAGCGTCAAAATAAGTCGAGAAGTAACGCTTCAACTATAGAAAACATTTACTCCGTGAATTCGTAAAAATGAATTGCCCTCTGTTATAGCGAAACGTAGTATGGTAATTTTTGGAGCCTCTAATCCTATTCACGATCTGAGAATAAAAATAAAAATATTGGATTCAGCATATAAGTCAATATTAGGTATTTGAAGTTGTATTTCACTCTGTGACAAACTATGTTAAGCAGAGAAAAGAAGACTAACTTATCAATTTAACTTGATACACTTGAAGTGGCGGTATTGAAAGAAAGTAAGTCAGGCATCTCTTGCATTGATATGAACCATCAAGTTCAAGTGAAGAAGCAGGCAGTAGGATGTGACTAGAAATCGTCTAAGTACCGACTGACCAGTGCCAGTTTTAAGAGGACGGCAGCGCGACGAGTGAAAGAAGAGTGAGATGCTTCTGTTGCAAAATGTGATATGATAAAGATGAATAAGAAAACAGTAAATCACATTTCATCACAAATATTTCGAATAAATTACCGTACACTCAATTAAAAATAATTAAACCCAGTGTTCTCGACAATTTCTCCCCCAAGAACAAACCCAGTTTTGTCTACAGTATTTGCTGCAAATATTATTCCAAGCGTGAGCGTGTCTTTTCAACATCGTAATTTTAAATTTTCACATTGTTTGGTACCTATTGCAAGTCAGTCAACAATGCTAAAGTTTTTAATTGCGAATTCGCTGAATTCACTTACCACCTCGTCAAGCTAGAAACATAGGAGTTGCTCAAGATAGGAGCTTACCATTGGCCCCGCCGAGAAATGGAGCAGCGGCGGCTCCATCACGGATCCAGCTCAGAGGGCCGATGCAAAGCCCTATCACACTTTTAATTCTAATTCGAGAGAGAGAGGCCAGCGTGGTGTCCCGGGACTATGGCGCCCTAATACAAAAGACCAGAATGCTGCACTGACATATTTTCCTTGAAGGAGTATGGCTCATCAGTTCTCTTCTTCTTTCTGTTCCTTCTCGCCCGTGGCATAGAACGCAACTCCGCTTCCAGGTCCCTTGCCCTGCCTGCGGCCGGCCGTACTTACGTCGTCGCGGCGAGGCTCATTGTTCGGCTTGCAGTCAATGTCTTTGCCTCGCTTACACTCGCTCTGCCCTGGCTTTACACGGCAGGACTTTCTCTCTGCCTCCCTCCTTCGCCATACAACACCTCTAACGTCTCCTCGTTCCCGACATAGTTCTCACTTCACATCTCTTCAGTGATCGCATTGGCCGCCTCAGCCTCCTCTTCTGCCCCACATGTGAACTCCAGCATTGTTGCGACTGTGACATCTAGTTTTAGGCTCTGA
>VOMN01126229.1:0-29481 GCA_014899125.1 Orchestia grillus
AGGATGTGGGCCATCATCTGGCGCGGCCTGACAATAATTATGAGCTCATCCTCGCATAATTTAGCGCTGCGAACGTATGTTCCAGCAAATGACACACAATTAGATCAACACTAAACAGTTCACCGCTATTGAACAGCCGTTGCATCAAATGGCGTCTCCATTAGTTCAGTAACACGTCACTGCTGACAGTCGTTGGCGCAGACAGCGTTCTCAAAAAAGTGGAGGTGACGGCACTCTCAAGTAGCGTAATAACTGAAGAAATAACAAATTTTCCCTGTACAAACAAAATGTAAATTGGAATCATATCGTTTAAAAATCGTGATTAGAGAAAAAGAATCCTGTACTACTGGTTCAGACCTTGACTCTTACTCTACTGAACCATGCAGATAAGGGCTGAATTCTGGGTGACCTCAGTCTTCAAGGCTTCGAGTTTAAGGCTGGCCTTTTCATATCTACGCAAGTTTCAAATCATGCATCAATCGTCAGAAGTAGTCGATCATTTAACTAGAAAACTCGATTGGGAGCGACGAGACTAATAGCTTCGCTGCTGCCCTGCGAGCAGGGTTTGTTAGCTCGGCCCCAGCATGGGCTCGTGTGCCCAACCACACAGGTACCTCGAGCGTGACGCGGGCGCCTCCCAAGAGGCATGGGGGCAAACTCAAACGCAGTCATGCAAGTAAAACTTTTCTACACAAAATTATTCATAAATAACGTTATCGGAAGTGTTAAAAAAAATTATTCAATTTTAATCATCGTAGGAGCCTTTTCGTCAAATTCTTTTTTATCAAAGTGTAATTTTTAAGGTATGGCTAAGTGAGCAGATCGCTGTGCACTCAAACTTTAGCTCACCGTTAGGAAGCTGTCACATGCAGTCACGATGCGCAAAGAAACAAGTTTGCGTCCAGAAAGAAGAGAACTGGAGTTACCGGGGTGACAAGGCCGGGTCCGTTGCAGAGCGGGTCGCCTCCTGCTGGCACGCAATCAGGCCGCCTCGCGTCCAGACTGCTAAGTGAGTATAATTTCAGACATTTTCATGCTCTAAGTTTCGGCGGGAAACTCGACAAGACGGCGCCCTCGAATCTCGTGCAATTCGAGATCTGAATTTTTACTTGAAGCTCCGTTGGGTCTCTGCGTTCCATTGATCTTCATGGGTTTTCCAAACTCCATAATGGGCGTAATGAGACTCATCTTCAACCGGAACTAAACAAGAAAATTTGTGCAATTCTCGAGCAGGCTTTTGCAAGTGAATTGATGAACTAGTCAACAATTTTATGTACAACAAAACCATTCCCCGTCGCAAGAACTTTTACAAAAAGATTCATGCATGAAGAGTGATCTATTTTCTAATTTTAATTTGGGGTGTAAATTTTACCAAATCATATAATTTTATATTCCTCATTCCTCTTACATCGTGCTTGAGATCCAGCACCTGGAAGCGACCACACTCCTCAATAAGAGTGAAGAGCCGCTCACCTCGGTCACGCGGCGCCTGGTCAGTTCTCCTAACACATCAGAAGTGCGTGAGCACGCATGTTGGGGCAGCAGTTCCCTTCAAAAGGCTATCATTAGCAAGGCTACATTTGGCTTATATTGTCAACACGGAGTAATGATGGCAACCACGCTCGCACAGCACACTACCACAGCCACTCGTGTCTGCGACCACAGGCTTAGACGACGCCATTTCAGCACGCACGCACTACAGCACGCACAACAGCACGCACAACAGCACGCACAACAGCACGCACAACAGCACGCACGCTAGCGGCGTCGCACGTGGCGAGTTGGTCACCCAGGCCTCGCGAGTCGCAGGGCCTGCAGCGCCCTCTGATGCTCCACTATCGGGGGGCGCGAGGGCGGTGGTGCTGAGGGACTTACTGCACCTGCAGGAAGTCTGTCCACTCAACTCCAGTTGCATACGCCTGATAACAGCTTAATTCAATATTTCATAAGGGGGCGACTAGAAAAACTGGTCGAAAGTTGATAAAATATCTGAACTATCGATGTCATGTATTAAAATGAACCACACATCCTTCCAATCGGTCTAAGCTGCAGTTTATTAAAACAGGTCTCTGAGCTGTAATACGAAGTTCCTACGAGCGTCTGATGCCACCCAGCAGAATTAACGTTTCGTTCATATTCACAGCGTTCCAAACATTCCCAAAACATTTCATTAAAGATTACCAATCTCTAGTTTCTCAATGGCCCTCAGAGCTGAGAAAATAATTTGAAGCGCTTCCAAGTGTTTCCGCAGTTTCAGCAGAGGTCGCAAGTTTGCAGGACTGGGGAGCGAGACGCAGGCCGGCACGGCCACCCAGAACACGGCCATGTCAACACGAGCCTCAGACATGGCGGCCGCGGCAGCCCGGGCCAATACCGCTGCACCCAAACCAACACGGCATTCTCGTTCAGCCTAATCCCGCAAATTGAGCAAACATTTCAATATGGACGAGATTGCTCCTCTCGACGTAACGCAATAAACACAGCCGTCACCTCCACCATGGGCGACATCGTGTTCATTGAGGGAAACTGCTCGTAGACTGCGCTTTCCAACCGGTGCAAGACTAGGCCTTAAAAAGTAGCGGTGGTGGTGGTGGTGGTATAGATTGCAGCACTTCGGTGACTTACACTATACCGCACCGAAAGATGAGGGATCATTTAGTATGCACTGTAGAAAACATGGTATCTGTGCACGAGGTGTGTTCCTGCACAAGATCCCCTACGCATAGAAGCAGCAAGTGAAGAATGAAGAGGAAGAAAAAGACGAGGAAAAGATAGCGAAAAAGGTGTGAAAATCGAAGGAAGTAAAATGGCCACGAAAAAGAGCAGTCTCGAATCCTATCCATAGCTGAGGTGACCTAACCGTGCCCCCAGGGATAGCCAGCCCCAATGGACACGAGAGGAGCTCAGCCATTTGGCCCATCCTGTGCCCCTAGAGGAATATTGACCCTAACAGGATTACCTTATTTATTCAATGAATGAAATAATGGTAAGCCGTCGGGCACATTTGGTGCATCAGTGCGCACAGTCCTCCCAGTTTTGAACGAAGCAATGAGAAGTTAGGACTTGTCTGCGTGGTGATTCTCTAATTCCCCACCGCTGCGTCGGACGCTGCAGGGCAAACAGCGTTACGCTCACACTCGTGATCGACAGCTCTAGAGTAAAATGCACATGTGTACCTAACGAACGCCGTACTTCACGAGTTCTTTTGAACAATGGACACGACGCGTCTTCAGAATTTATCCGCCCTGCAGTTGGACTATCGCAGCAAGTAAAAACGAAGCTGAGACTGAGGCGTCCCTGCAGCACTCGAGGGACTTATCCTCGAAAACTAAACTTCACCAGAAATTTTTTGGTACCATAGAAACGAGCTGTAATTCACGAATGAGCACCTGCATCACGAGCTCATGATGGTCACCATGAGTACCCCAGTTGTGACGTGATTGTGACGCCCTCAGCTGTTGGGAATTAGGCGCTGGACTGCGGCCACACGAGCTGCTCACACGCACACCCATGACGGCCGGCCCAGCTCCTCCTCCCACTTAATGGCAAGCCAATGAGAGGAAAATGAACTGCGCTTCACATTGGAATTCCCTCGACTGCAGCGACAAAAAGCATCAATGATGCGTGAAGAAACTCCTTGCACTTGTTATCTCCTGTTTCTTTTCCGTCAATCAGAAACTTCTTGCAGAAATTGTAAGGAAAGCTTTTCGTTTCTGCCTAGAAATAGAACTTAATTAATCCTCTGGTACATCTAATTCGTATGATTATCGTTTTCTAAAATAATACATTTTCTTTCAGTTTAGAACGAGTTCTGAAAATGGGTTAAAATAGTGTTAACTTTTCAAATCAAGAATTAAAATCTTGATGGTATATAACTTAAATATGAAAATTTCAAGATAATACTGCAGTATTGGGTATTTTTACTAAACAAAGCAATAGTATAATTAGCGATGTGCCGATGAATCGGGAACTTCAGCAGGACATGGTATCGGCTCTTTTTATTGAGCCGATGCAGAATCCTACTATACTTGAATTGTGCAATGCATTAAAAAACAATACCATAAAAGAACACACGGAAGGTAAAAATCAATCATCGCATTTTTACGCACAAGGTATTCGGGATGCATTCGAGAGTAATGCAATTCCTAATTATTTCAGACTGGCAAGATATGTTTACGCATATACTACGCGACATTTGGCAGCTTGTTTCTCTAGTTCATCCATAGACGTGATGGCAGTAACAATGGATGACTGGAAACTATAGGATTTTAAGAGAACAACTTGTATCCTGACACCCGCGATAGACATGAAAATGATGAATTTAGGGATGCTGCTCGGTGCTTCCTGAACGCTAAAAACAACTAGGCGTGAAGTTGACAATTGCCATTGAGGCTACGAGGCTGTGGCTAGTGGGAAGGAACGCAACACAAGTCCTGATTGAGCTCTTACAGAAAAAGTCATCGGAAATCGGCAGAAAAGAGTGTTCCGAGGACTCCAGTACGGGTATGCGGCCTCCGCCATTTGACTTAGATGTTTCACCCTTTACAGCGACACTATCAAGATGTTCGTAACTACTACTACATACAAGCGTTGTAGAGTTTGACTGCTCACATAGAACGGCAGGAAAAATCGTCTTACAAAGGCATAGCGACTACTAAAAAGAAACATTTTGCTGAATCAGTCTGTTTTTTGCCGAAGAGAAAATCTTTCCGCCATAACCGAAAACGCGACGTTCAGATCAACAGATGGCTTGCTCACAGTCCGAAGACTACACTTTGTGTCTGCAAACCAAATTTTCTCAGCATGTCAGGGTTTTCATAAGTTTCCCCACTGATGCCTTTGATGTAATGCCCTCGCATTTTTTTCAAACAGGGTTTCAGGCTCAAGTGAGATGGCTATGTGGCGTTGCTCTATACCATAGTGAAGCCCTGGATAAGAGTTACCAATGTTAAACCATACGCCAGGCAGCAAGATTCGGCTCCCCGCAACACCTCGGAAAGTCGGAAAAGGTCATAGGAGAATTTTGACGACTTCACCAGTCCCAACATTTGGCTCGCGAGCCCCATCCAACTACTGAAGTTGTGTGTAGGGCGCTGTGGGAGCAAGATGCCATTCGCCGTGCCAAGCCCAGCTGATAGAATGGCATCTTGCCCAGCTGATATAATTAAGCAGTTTTCGAGATCCTTACTAGAGAAACCGTAAAATCAGCTCACCACAGGTTCCGGAGCTGGATTGAGGTGGAGATCGAAGCTAATGATATTTTTGTGGAATGAAATTTGTTGATGCTGTTGCCGGTAAAATTGATTTTTAATTATTGTGCTCTTGACATTGCCAAGCACTTTCTTTGTCATGAAAATGCTCTCATATCTGAACATTACCATAAAAAGCTGATAATATTGCCTACGGAATAGCATTGCATCATAGGAAAAATGTCTAGATACAAGAACAATCCGCTATCAAAACCGCCCCGGATCAAAAATATTCAAAGGTTCATTGCAAAAATCGCAACGATGCACCTTACGTAAACCTCGAGAAAAATTTCTAGCGAAAAACGTCATGGAGTAACATGTAAAAGGGTTTGAATCAAAATTGGTGGAGCAAACTACGGATTGGAAATAATTATTCAAGATATTAATCAATGGTAGTGAAAAATACGCATTCAGTCAATTGAGGTCGGTGTTTCAACTTAGATTCAATTTATGGCTTAAAATGCAAAACATAAAGCATTACCAAATGTTCTTCATATTGGTTCTTCAGCGCTGTATAAGATGTTCAACGTAGACTTACACTGAAAGATCCTTCTCTGAAAGTGCAAGTTTTCATGTCAGACCCACAGCTAGTCGCTGTACTCGCTTATTCCAAAAACAACTTACAAAATTCATTTCATTCTTTACGTTCTTTATGCAGTGGGTGTTTTTTATATTCTCACGAAGAGCATAAGTTTGACTCATACATTCCAGTCACCAAGACTGAGAATCCGATGTCAAATAAGATTACATTAACGAACACAATCTCCCAGCTTCGGTGAACTTTTCCACGATGATCAAAATAATTCTCAGACCAAAATAATTCTCAGACCAAAATAATTCTCAGATTAAAATAATTCTCAGGCCAGCGTTCGCACAGATATGAAAGCACGAAACACATTTCTCATTCCCGTTGCGCCACGTCACATTTATAAAAATCATCGACTGCCTGGAGCCGACGAAAGAAGTTTCGCTGCCGTCCAATGGGTTGTGCCGCAAATCACGCCCGGCCACCGGAAACGGACAAATATACAGTAAAAATCCAAAGGTCCGCCGCGTTTTTCCGCCGAATGAACGGAATTCTTTAGCTCAAATGGAAAAAATATAATCTTTGGAATACGCAGGGACGTTGCATAAGGAGCGAGACTAATTTCTACGATGAAATGCAGTCGTGGTCACACAAATGCCAGCGCGACGGTAGAAATAATTTACACTACTATGGGAGCACGAAGTGCAAGTCCCAAAATCTAATCTGATCTCATTACGGATAGAACGAAGAGTATCGCTACATTACTATTTGACAGTCGACCACAAAATTTTGTTATGCAAGACTGAGAAGTCCTTACCTGGTCTAAGCACCCATCTTTCGCTCGATGTCATTGCTCCAACAGCAAACGCCGCTCAAAACACACAGGAAAATCAACGTACTTAGAACGCTCTAACGCAAGTTGTCCCAATGTCGTCCAATTATTGCAGGATCCGGCGTACCCTCAGGTCTCTTTTACACGCGCGTACAGCGTGGCGGCCAGGGCTGTCCAAGTGTGCGGCCCACCAGGCGCCCTGGAGCTCCCCGCCACCGAGGAGCTCGCACCCCCGGCTGTCCCTCGACCCACACAGGCAGCCGGGCACGGCCGCACCTAACTATTAGCGAGAGCCCTCGGTTATCTCAAGCACGGACACCTAATCCCAGGCCACACTGGTGTGCCACCTTCCTCGGAATATCATGTTTAATCTTTTTTCCCCCCAATGAAAGCACTTCGGCCGGGGTATGGAATTCGGGACCTCCTGACTAGAAAGCAGGTACGCTACCACTTGCGCTACTGAGCCACACACGACCTCTCTGCCATCAGNGCACGGTCTCGTGATGTAAAATTCGGTTCACAGCAATATTATAATGTCTTTTACATGCCTACGTTGCACTTCATGTAACGAACGCAACGACTGCGGTCAAGTCGCTCGAATGCCGCTCGTGTCGACGATAAACTGATTTTCGGTCATGGAGAAAGGAAATTTTACGATTATTTCAAACTAATGTTCTAGCTCGCGTTCAACTCTCAAAAATAATTTAAAAGTTATAGAAAAAGTTTACTAATTCATTATTGTAATCTTGCTGAGAATAAATGAAACTAAGCGCATAAACGCAGGTAACCAAAAATTACTCTTATTCGAGAGTTTTAGCGCTTTGCAAGTCGTTGGGAGTTTAAATTTACCTCTCACTCACTGCTGGAAATTCCCGGCCCCAAGGTGACGTTATTTTGACGCTGCGCGGAGCTATAAAGGAACGAGTGTGCCGGCACGAGGGCGTATGCACTGGCTTCGGATCACACACGCAGAGCACAGCATGGCTCGGAAGAAGTCACTGAATTTCAAGAATTGCCTGGGTTGAATGACCTTAAAAAATACTCAAAATGAGCTGCAAAGTTGCAATATTTCAGGCCAGAGACAGGTGCGCTCAACAACATTTATATTTATTGGGAACAAGGCCCGTATTTTGAAGATTTTCGACAAAATAACCAGTGAGATTTAACATTTTTCATTTAATTTAGGACGCATGAAGTCCTTCAGTACCACGGGTAAAAAGCTCGAGCTTAGACATTTGGAGTTTTAAAATCAACCTCTTAATGAAAGCAACACAGGAGCGTACCTGCGGCACTACCAGCTGCACAACACAGGAGCGTACCTGCCGCACTACCAGCTGCACAACACAGCAGCGTACCTGCGGCACTACCAGCTGCACAACACAGGAGCGTACCTGCGGCACTACCAGCTGCACAATAAATGCTCGACTCAAATTAAACGCAGAAGGGAATTTTTACGGGTTAAAACCGGAATGGAACGAGTGTTTGTACTTGCCCTCTTCACTAGGAGCCAAGAAAGCGTGCCTTTTACATTCACCATATCACGACTGAGTGATTTTTGAAATAAAACAACATTCAGATCCGTTTGAAAAACCAGCTGCAGCCCTCCCTGAACAGGCCACATAGTACCTTGGGCCCCGATAAATTTAAAGCGTTAATTAGCACTGTCATGTGCGTGGTGCCTCAAAGTACGACGGTTGCACCGGTCGCACACTGGCCCCAGGACCGCTGAGTACGAGGGCTGAGGGGCTGGTGCTCCTCTAGGCCGCCACCCTCCCCGCCGCGTCACCTGACCAAGCGCTCTCCTGAGGAGAACGTTCCCTGGTGCTACCAAGGGCTCCCAATACTGCCCCCAATGTCATCCATACTGCGATCATGTTTCTCACCACTATTTTACTCTGACAGAATAAAGGGATTCTAGAAGCAAGAAGTTTTAAAAAGTTTGCCTCTTGAGAACAACACATGTAGCACACCACCCCTTTCATTGGGATTACATTCTATATAGAATATACACAGACCTAATTAGATCATTTCAATAACGCAAACGATTACAGCATAAAAGATTTCTAAGAGTAAATTGAACACACGGGTTTAAATAAGGAGAGCATTCCATGGTTCCATCTCACACTTCCGCCATCCGCCCGCTTCAGTTCTCAGAGATGACGGTCCGTGCAGATCTCAGCTCAGCACGAACGGGGCCACGCGAAAAAATGGCACCACAGTTTATCTCTCAATAAGATTTACGCCGCTTTACATGACTCTAATTGGATACTATTCAGTAAATACTTCCCCATCAATGAGAGGAAGACTCCCTAGGGGCGCCGTGCCCTCCGCGGCCGCACCTCCTGCAGCAGGAACACCATGTCCGGACGAGAGAACACTGACGCCTGTCCACTGAACAGCAATGACTCTCCACCGCAGCAGGTATTCTGCTAGTTATTAAAATCGGCCTAGGTTTGCTACCTGCTCGGCAATGATGCGAAGTGGCTTCTTGTAAATTCAGCAATGGAATAAACTCAAAGCTTTACGAATTTTCGGTCATTAAATGGTAATTTTTGATTGAATTTCTAGAACTTGAAACATTGCGTCACTAAAAACATTGAGATTCAAAAACTACGCTTCATTTGGCATGAAAGTGGTAAAATACCCAGCATCCTAACCCTGTCATTCAAAGAATGTTTATAATTCTTACCTTATTCCAGCAACAGGTTACCAGCTCAAGTCCGTTCCCACACCGACTCACTGGCAGCTTGGCTTTCGGCTGACGAACCGTCCTATTTAGTTCTCAGCCTATTGAGAAAAATATGAAAACTCAGGATAGATACGCAAAAGTCACGGAACCTACGTTGGCGGAGCGATACCGAACTACCTCACTCTATTAACGCTACACGTCAACTGAGATCTGAGGCTCTCCTGCAAACGTTCCCTGTCGTCGCGCTCATGCCTCCTACCTGGCCGACCTAGTCTGAGGCCAACATTTTGATTAATTTTATTCTACAGTCACAACTTGAAATCGTAAATATTGAAAAGACGCTGAATTACCCAACACAAAATTTGATACGACACTTACGATGAAATTTAAAAAATATCTTATGTGATATCATTTTCACATAGGAAGAGCTAAATTCTTAAAGCGCTATAATCTCATTGTTTTTAACTTGGTGAAAAACAGACGTCTTACATTCAAGTGTGTCATTATTTGCAGTTTCTATTAGAACCAGTATTAAGTTGCCCAAATGGTGGTAATATTTCGTATAAATCATGACTTTTTTGTTATCATTTTGTGGTCTATCTTATATATAAGAGAATCCAGATTGAAATAGGTCATCTTCACACTGGAAATTTTATTTTATGATGTATGCACAAAGATCACTCAATGTTTTTAGGTTCATATTACATTTTATTGTAGAAAGTTATCCAGCTTCGTCTACCCGTAATTTTAAAGTTGTAGACTTACTGATCACGATTAGAAATAAATGTCATCTCGATTTCCATTTCTTAATTTTACGGCTGTAATCATACTAATTGAAAAACCGACAGAACATGCTCTCTATGCGACTGATTTTGGAATAAACGATTTTTTTCTTTCTTTTTCGGTAAAGTACAATAATAGGGAATAATTTTTTAAAGCCCCGCACTATGCTTGGTTCCAACATTATACTATGACCATAACAACGTTCATGAACGTTATTTTCTTGTTCTACGGGTAAAATCTAAATCTTGGCTTCCAAATGGAATAGACTTACGAGGCAGATTAAGCAGCTGCTGCGTCGAGAGGTTTGACGTACGCTTCAAAGGACGGACGTCATTCTGAAGCGGAAACATTTAATCTTTACATAGAATACTTTAAATCCTAGAAGATGGCGTTTTTCGATACATTACTTTACGTATGGCTAAAATATTGTGTTATGTATATTTCGTAAAACGATTTGTAATTTGAAAAAATTAAGCTTTCTGCACATTGCCGAGTAAGTAAGCTGTATACTTATGGCGACTGCACGGCGGCTTAATTTAGTCCATTGAAGGGGCCTCTTCAAATTTCCGCTCCCCTACCATCACGCTGATGAATAGCAATTTAGCAATTTTAAATTCAAAATAGAATTTAAATTTTCTTCGAGTCAAATTTTGTTGGTAAACTTCAAACTATGGCTCGACTTCTACTTTCAAAGCCGCTCATTGCAGTAAATTTTGGGTGGCCGCCTAAATGGTGGAGCTGAGCTCATGTCTTTCTTGCATAAAATCTGGGCTGATGAGGCTTGTAACTTCCCATTATTGGAGGAACACTCCATAATGTGAAGACATAATGAAAAAGAAAAAACAGAGCCAAAACGCGAGAATAAGCACCAAGGCGAGAAGCAACGTGCACCAGAAGAAGAAATCATGATGAACCTCGAGATCCTCAGGCCTCAAACATGATCCGTAGCAAGCAAGAACAAATACCTTCATAAATTGTAACACGTTTTACCGTTGGGTTTTCAATGCCTTACAACTACTGACGCGTGAGGGATGTGAGGAATGTGTGGTTTAAGCTTCCTTTTCCAAGGGAAGTACTCCCTGGTTATGTGAAAATCACTGCCGGAGCCGGGAGTCGAACCTTATTTTCCCAGCTTCGAAGCTATCACGCTAGCCAGTGCGCCATCAGAACATCAGAAGAAGATTAATAAAAATTAATTAAACGCTCTACTTAACTAACATTGTAAAGAAAACGGCCATCAAACAAGTCAAGACGCCCCGAATATTTTGATAACTGAAAAAAACGTTAGATCGAGAAAGCTTTTAGAAGCATTTTATTCATTCAATAATTAAAACTTTAATAACATTCGTATTGAATGCTCCTAAACTTATTACGGGATTATCCAGTAGTGTAAATTTAGTTGACCAACTCTTCTTTTAGAAAACGAAGGAATGTACCGTCCAGAAATTCGATTCCCGTATACTAAATACCAGCTTCGCCCATATCCTTCGCAAATTTTGCAGTTTTGTTCCCTTGAGAACGGGTAGTGTAAAACAACTCGAAAGCTCGGGAAAATTAAATTTATCGCAGAAGAAGTTCTCCAAATTATCCCTAAAGAACGTATGATGTACGAACAGCTAATACATCGAAAAATACTCTGCAGTATAAATAAAACAACAAATAAAAGTGTATAAAAATGGGGTATATTCAATTATTTGTAATGATTGTGAGAGCGTTTGTATTGGAGAAACCCGTAAACAAGTGCGCCAGAGACTATATGAACATCAAAAGAACATTTATAAAAATTGACCTCATGCACTCGTTTGTGAGCATTGTAAAGAAAATCACAGTCAGATAAACCAAGATGCCCGAAAATATTGTTTACGGAAAATAATGAAAGATCGAGACAACTTTTAGAAGCTTTTTATTCATGTAATAATCAAAATTCTGAAAACAGGCGTGTCAAATTCTCCGAAACATGGAACGAGATCGTCCAGTAATGTAACTTTTGTTAATTAAGTTAAAATATGTTTATTTGAACTAATTTATGTTTCGAAAAAAAAATTGTATTGTTTCGAAATTTGTACTTGTGCATACGAGACGCGCACTTTCAAGACCGATGTACCCCTCGCCCGGCTCGGGGTCGCGTCCCCTTGACAACGGCCTGCGTAATTACTCGGAAGCGCGGAAAAAATACATAATTCTTTATTGATTCCAACACGTTTTACCGTTGGGTTTTCAATGCCATTCAACTATTGGCGCGGTGAGGGATATGAGGAATGTGTGGCTTAAACTCCCTTTTCCAAAGGAAGTACTCCCTGCGTACGTGATAATACCTCGCCTGAGCCAAGATTCGAACGCAGGTTACGGTTACGAGGCCTTTACGCTACCAGTACGCCATGGAGCCCACATTAGTTGCATCTCCTCCTTTAGAAAGACCCTAAGAAGACCCACAACTCGACTCGCAGAGCAGGTATACAATAATATTTAACCGTTTGGGTACTACCAAGACACCTCAGACAAGACTTAGTTTTACTTGGTATCATATATACTTTCACATTTTCTCAGCTGGAGAACCACCAGGGCTACGGCGGCTTTCAGCGCCAGATACAGAAGGTCGTAAGTCCGGCACCACGCTAAATGAACGCAGTTACTACTAAAATTAATCGCTGAAGCTTTTATATACACTAAGTTGAGTGTAAACAACATAGTTAAATTTCCAGTGAGTATTTCCACATCTACTTATGCATATGGTCAGGATTCATACAGCTGAGTTGACTTTCACTCAAAGAACAAGAGTTCTCACGAAAGGGAAGGTGACTAAGTCGTACTATGTGCTCCTGTCAAATTATTGAAACAAAAACTACTAAATAGACATTTTAAGTAGTGTAAATTTAAGATGGAATTAAAGTGGCTTCAAATTAAAATTCTATTTGGCTCCAAAAATATGTCAAGAAAATTATGTTAAATATGACGACGGCGAACTAAATAATTCAACCGGTAGACAATATGAAACATTTATGCTCATCGTTTGCCCCAAACTTGTCTGTTACTCCCAACTTGGAAAACACACCAGTCGTAAAAACAAAACCTCGACGTTTTCTTGTCACGGAAAAATTGGCTTGAAGAGGCGTCAAAACCAACCGTCTTTCATCCTGTACTTTTAGTGTGTTCTGACTACAGCAGTCCACTTTGGTGAGATACGTTTGCAAGAACGTTTGCAAAGAGAACCGTAGTGATGTAATATTTTTTCTAAGTCTTTGTTTTTTCCTGGTGTACAAAAATAAAATTTGGGTGATTGTTTTCTTTCAGATCTATTATTTCATTAAAGATTAACCCTTTCATAAATAAGGCTGCAAGACTCCCATACAATTATTGGCCATGAAATCATCAGACGCAGTTCCCAGCTAGCTGGAGATGCTGGGTACGAATGGCGGTGCCCATATCAAATTTTGAATACAAGTTCATACTGCGCTTTTTCTTCTCGTTTTCATTCCCAAGAAGAATCATAGTCTCGAAATAATTGAAAGGATTGAAAAATAGGGAGTTACTTGTCAATCACACAATGTACAGCCCTCATTGTAAAGCTAATATTATCAATTTTCTTCTGACTCCTTCATTGACAAAAGGTCAGATCGACAAATAATGTATTAGTGAATTAACGTTCATCTTACGATGGGGATGGAGCTCTGCCAGTCTCGGGTACCAATTGAAATCGAGTTAGCTAATATGTATGTTGGTATTGCAGCGTGTAGTTCATGCAGGTGTTGCAGCGTGCAATGCGTATAATCTTCATCAATCTTCTATCTTCATCAGTTCAGAAACTTGAGAGTTACCTTCGTACAAAAACCTGAGTTTTTTCATCTAGATTTTATTCTGTATGAAAAACACACATGATCTTGCATATTAGGTTGACTTGGAAAGACTAAGCCTGAACTCATTACATATTTAAAATAATTCAAAATTTAGGATTTGAAGTTGATATCTTAAAATAAACCGCATAACGCCATGTGATTTTCCATTGTACAGTTGCAACTTTGCCATGTATTAGCAATAATTACGGAAATTGAATGTTACTCGAACCTGTCGACTGGGATGCTAAAACGTGTTTGATCGATGTGAGAAATGAACCAAGCTTGAAAACAATTCTAGAAAATTCACACGCTAAAAAAAAGTAATTTTACTAATTGATAATTGCTAAAAACCTTCCAAAAGCGTTCTTATTAATACGAGCTTAGTACAATGGCCCCAATGGGCAGATGGCTTGACCAGCTACACAAGAAGACTTGTCAGATAAAATAGCACTAAATAGTCCTAATAATACGCACTTCTACAAACCTGGTGTTCCGCACATAAACATAAATAAGTAATGAGGCTGAAGTGAACACTGGCTTCATCATTGAAACATAAGTGAAGTTTTGCCGTCAGATAAAACCATAAAAATCAAAGAACTCTGCCGAGAATGGAGGTTAAAAAAGAACTTTTATTAATTCCAACACGTTTCACTGTTGAGTTTTCAATGCCTTACAACTACTGGCGTGATGAGGGGTGTGGGTAATGTGTGGTTTAAGCTACGTTTTCCTAGTGAAGTGTATAAAATTAGACGTTCATTGTATATATGTAGACATGTTTGTAGCCGACTATATTGTAGGCTAGACTGTATCCAAGCCGTGCGATGAAATGCAGGTGAGAAATGCGTGAGAAGTTGTGCACATGCGTAGATGCCGTATTCTTAGGCCGAGCCCCATGCAGAGCTAATCAAGCAACGCTCAAGAAGAGAGCAAACGTGGTAACGTGATTTATCTCTAACGAGGGAGGAAAATTCCAGAGCATACTTCGAGACGGGCAAACGGTTGAATTTGAGATGCAGGGGTGGGAGTGTTCTCGATGTAGCACAATGAGCGTTTGGCAATATCGCAAGGTACTGTAGTAGAGGGAACAATTTCGGAATCGGGAGGCAGTCTGGGAGAATCAGCGATAGGGCTAGATCTAGAAGAAGACCCAGGGCGTCAGGCAAGACTCGAAATTGTCTACATACTTTGTTATAGGTTCGAGAACGAGAACTTGCTGGAAGATAGAACTTGCTCGAACTGCGAGTCAAACTGAGTTGCTGTAAGTGAGTTCTGCAAGTCCGCAAATACGGAAAGTTGTGGAAATAAAATTATGAGTTAAATCAGTTCAATACTAGTTGGATTAATTGTGTTTAAATCTTCCAGTCGGTTCAGATCTCAGTGCGACGCTCATTACTGCGATTTGCTGTTATTGTTGACTTTACCACATTTATTTAACTTAAGCTCGTCCACCTCGTAGAGCTGCCATAACTAATTAATGCGTGAAATAAGTACAGCTTGTTTCACTTTTCCCCTCAGAGTATCGTTAGATCTTTGCGCGACCTGACTGCCCGGCTAAACGCTACCGATAGAAAAACGTAGGAAACCAGTTTGAACACGAAGCCGAGTACTAGTGAAGCAAATCACTTATTACCCACAGCAAAGAATAGTATACAGAAGTACTCGCTGGTTTGTGAAATGAAGCATTATTTTATATAGTGATAAATTATCATGATTAATTCTTAAAACTATATTATATAGTAGTTGAATTTAGTTCAAGTTTTATAATACATGTGATGAAGATATAGTGTGCGTGTAATAATATCAGCACCTACACACACAGGAGCCTTCCATGTTGGAAGCTCTGTTTATATAACATTTCATAACCGTGGTTTTATCTTAGCTTATCTATTTTTTGGGAAGAAAAGAAGAAAGTTCCTAAGTTTTGAAAATATCACTAATATTTGATCAGAAAGCTAAAATCCAGAATACGATTTGTTTCCTTGGGGAAAGTCAATGCCAAACAAAAGTAAAAGGCAGCTTCCTTTTTCTACTCTCCTTAGCTACATTTGCTGAGGAAAACACCGTTTAAGGATTCCGCAAGACTGGATTGTTGTGGTTTGCCCAGACGTGACATAAGATTATACTATTTATGGAATACGATGGAACTGTGGAATTGGAAGAATTTGTAGCGCCTTTATTAACCATGATCTTGTAGTTAACTTTTGAAAATGAGCTAAGTAATTGGCTACGAGTTGTATAAATAACGCTGGCAAAGAAGACTAACTGCTAGAATTGTGGTATATATGCACAGCTTATATAGTGACTTCGATACTATTTTCTGGTGTGTTCTCTATCGCGTCAAGGCTAAAGATTTTCTAGCACGTTAAGTTTTACTAATTTATTTTTTATCCGTTGAAGATGTATATGACAAATGTTAATATTTACTTCTCTGCAGGTAACTGCTCAGAGCGTTCTATTCATTCTCTAGTCTTTGTTTTGGTGTGATTGGAAATGAATTGTTGTTTGAGTAGCAGCAACCCATCTTGAAAAAGTTCTTGACATAGGAAAATTGTAAGAAATCAATTTATATTATAAAATCTATTTCTCACTCCTGTGCCTTTTTTTAGGTATGTTAGGGTTAGGGTAAGGTTATGTTAGATTTAGCTTAGGATAGGTTTGTTTTGTTCATTTTGCATGATGTCATGTGATGATACTAGTAGTCAGAATGTATAAAAATCTGACCTAAATTTTTTTATCCTTCACATTTTTACTTTGCATTATTAGTATAAGATTAATTTCAATATCCTTCACTAAAATATTTTCTTTGCTGAAAAACCTTTCCAAAGTTGATTTGCAGCACTCAGAAAAAAATCCCTATTCAATGACTCCAAAGTAAAAGCTGTACCATGAATAAGTTACACTCTGCTGTTGGCCACAATAGAGTAATTATTAACTCAAATGTCTTTATTTTAGCAAATATGATCTAGCTACTAAGATAAATAATGCTCATATACTATTATTTAAATTAAAATAAATCCCTAATAAAGCTCTGTCATTATTGTTTTTAATATTTTTGTTAATCATGTAAGCTTATTCATCTATAAAATAACTAAATATTTACTCTTGTTCAGTGGAATTATTATCTACACATAATTATGCTGAACAGTAGTGGGTTCAAAGTAACAAAAGGTGCAGGTGCAATTATATCTGAGTCCTTATCATCCTTTTATATCTTTTTAATTCTTTTCATTCTATTTAAATTTTTTTTTTCAACTTCATAACTCTTCTTCTAATTCATATGTGGGTTCTTGAAGTACAGTTTTATTGATCTTTAGCTAAATTGAATGTTTTAAGTACATTGTCATATAGTAAGCTGTGACAGATTTAAGATTGCCTTGTATCAGAAATAAATATAAACATTTATTTAGGCTAATCATATTTCAAATATTCACAACGATATCTTTCTTGCAAGGTATCAATTTATATACATTATTGTTTTCATATACCATATACTAAACCAAATTATACATTATATACATCATTACTAAACAAACCTATTCTTTGATGGTCAGTGAAAAAGCATGGCTCCACAAAAGACAAAATAGTTCAGCAAGTTTATCAGTAGTATACTTTCTAACTTCATATTCAAGCACATTAATTTGTTTACATTTTCATCAGTTGTAAACATAGGAGGTAGGCCCAAATATTAAATGATTAATATTGTGATATCACTGCATTTTAATTTAGATATGGCCTTTTCAAATTGAGATGTCATCCCTTTGAATCACAATTATAACTCATGCACTTTCTGTATATATTGTGACAACATTTAGGCATACCCAAAGTGTTACTACCAAGCCGAAGACAAAATTTCATTTCTGCACCCTGTTCTAAAATATTGGCAATTGAAGAAATCAAAGGATTGCAAATCTCATTCATATCTACCTACTCTTCAATTTTGTACCCTATATTCCACTGCTGAGCTAAACAACATTCAATCTTAAACAATAATTTTGAGGTATATTTTTGAAACTTTTTATGTGTTCTGAATTGCTTTAAATACCATTTCAATCTAGAATACTATATTTTTTGATGAACCTCAGTTAAAGGCTGAAATTTTTCTTTTATACCATTCCATAGCCCTTAAAATTATCTACAAAATTACTCTTAACATGCTGCAAAAATTTTAAATAATAAAAAATTGCAAATAAAAATTTCAAAAAACATCCCAAATAGCACTGCATCCTAGTATTCGAAATTATTTTTCAGCAATTTTTTACACCATTGAAATTAAGGCTGTTTTAATTTTTCTGATACTAGCAGGAAAATATATTATTAAATGATGTAGTACAAATGAATTTTTTAGTGTCCACTATTGAAAAAATCATGATCCAGGTGGTAATTGCATGATCAGATAAATTCTTGTTGAGGAATTCACATTTGTTTGTAAATTTTGTAATCATGGTACATATTTTTATAACCCAAAACTTGACCAAAGAATTTCTGTTGAGATAATTGTTAGTTTTAGAACTGACTTGCATTGCAACCTATAATAATATCTGCATTTACTGGTTTCAAAACACTTCACAATGGGTACTCAGTACTGGCAACCCACAACATAATTAAGCAATTGAGCTTGAGCCAAAGCATTCACATTTTTGTGCTTAATAAATGGAAGGTGGGGAGGTTATTTACTCATCCCTCTTGAGGTATAGGATAGGCCATAAGTAATTGGGTTAGGGGAGTTAGGTTTGTCTATTAGGACTAGCATTCCCAGGGAGCACTGTTAGGATACCTCAGCTATAGCAAGGCCTTCAGGAGTTTTATCTTTCGTGCCCAATTTGCAACTTTCCTCTTTCATGCCTTCTCTGCTGATTATTTGTTAGCTTTTTCCCTCTTCTATCCTAACTTGCTGTTTCTATATGCAAGGAATCTTGTGTGGGAACTCACCTATGCATAGGTTCCATATTTTCTAAAGTCCATACTAAATGGTTATTTCTTTTCACTCTATTGAGATTGCCTCTGTTGTGGCTAGGGTGCATTAAATTAACTTATTATAATATTAATAAGTTGTTTGCTTATTGCAGGTAAAAAACCTGCAATTGAGTTTTGAGTGTAACTTCTAGGAATTTATTGGCCCATTTCTTGAAAATGTTACTATGAACAAATAATACATATTTAAATTGCAGTACAGTCTGCACTGCTCTGCTTACTATGTTTTTAAATTAAATAAAAGACATCAAAATGGTTTTACATGATGGTACTACTAAGCCAGTCAGCCCATTGAAAACATTCTTTAAGCATTAACTTCTTGGTTCTGTTTCAGACTGATGAGCACAGCAGCCATGCCTCCAAAACTGACCAACACCACCAGCTCCATGACGACCCGTGGTAAAAAGGTTTCTGTGCATCACATGTTTGGAATTTGGACGAGCTTCATTGAGACCTGCTACTGTCACAAGTGCAATGAACATAGAGCTACCATCTGTCCAGCATCTTCTGCTGCTGTAAACCAGCTACACAATAGAGTTGGCCACCCACATGAGCAGTCAATGAACAAGGAAGTTCAAAAGCCCTCCATGGAAAAGATGGAAGCTGTAAAAATTGAGTTAATGAATCAATCTACCCATGAAAATGGTGATTTAAATGACTCTACAAACTGTTCAGTGAATGGGGAAACTGGAAATGCTTCAGGAAATGTTAGATCAATTGGAGGGCAGAGGATTCCTGCCAAAAGTATGAACTTGAGCAATCTGCCCTCTGTCCAAAACACGTTGAAAATACGCATCGCCGAAAATCACTCATCACAGGACAATTTCTCGGATGACGATGTTGGCATTGAAGTTGCTAATGCTGAATTTGACATTGAGAAAGAATCTGAAGATATTTACACCTCTTTTCGAAGAAATGCTGATGATCCCCTAAATTATGTCGAGTGTTCAGTTTGTTTCAAGAAAATAAAGGAATCGTCGATGAAGCAACATCATAAGACTCACACTGGAGCCAGGCCACACCGGTGCGATGTGTGCGGCACGCGGTTCACACGCCGTGGGGATGTGTGTCGGCACAAAAGAGTTGTGCACGGCAAGTTCAGGCCTTATGTCTGTCGGAAGTGCAACAAAAAGTTCCCAGATCGCACTTTGCTTGTCTCGCATCTCGTGAATCACGACAAAACAACTTTTTATGAATGTTCCCTTTGTAATTTCAAGTTTGGGCGCCGGGAGTATTTTGATAACCACATTCGCTTCATTCACCCAACAGCAAAGCAAGTAAACAACATTGTTGCTACTGAAGATGCAGCTGAAACTCAACTCAAAGAACTGGAAGAAGAAGATGAAGCATCTGGTGCCAACACCGTCGTATCAGCACTTCAGAATGCTGAAATTTTAGCCAGAGAGAACCGTTCATCTGAAGTAAAACCTCATGTTTCTAAAGAAGACGTTGATTTGGATGCACCCATACCGCTGATGCAGCTCCAAACGGTTTCCAAAGCGGACGGTAATGACGAAGACCTAGTGGGCAAGATACTGAATGCGGCTGTCGCGCAGGCCACGAACACCTTATCGAACCTGGCTGCTGTGAATCCCGCGAGAAGTTCATCGAAATCTCACAAGAGGAGCAACAAGTATGGCGGCAAGAGCCCTCTGGAAATTGTGGTTAAAGCCTCCATGAGTGGCGTAATGAGGAGATTTGTTCTTCAAATTCAAGGAGATGAAGATTTTGATTTACAGTCTTCTGAAGGAATGGATCTCATAGTGAAGTTGGTGAACGAATTGGGAGAAGATAAAGGTCAGGTGGACGGGCCAATTCAGGTAGAATTATATAAACCATCAAAACCTCTTCAAACGTGAAACAAGATGTTTTGGAATGGATTATGTAATGAATCATGAATTTGTTTGTACAATTTATGTGCTCAAGTCATGAGTACTGATAAGCATGTTTTATAAATTCTCAGTGTAACCATCAAGCCACTGGTGACGTGTGCTAGGGCGCTGGGATTTGCAAGAAATGAACCAATTAATGTTTCTTGTACAATATGACTTCTTTTCACTAGAGTAGGATGTGCCAAGCAACTAGGCATTCAATCATTGATGGTAGCCTGCCATGAGAGCGTAGGTACGCTCCAGAGGTTAGATAACCTGCCTCAAGAGGTCCCGAGGAGCTGTGGGCTGCGCGCTTGCCTGCAAGTAAGAAGATCTCAAGTTCCATCCCTGGCGCACGACACGCGGATCTTCATGTGGTCACGAAGAGCTTCCCTTGGGATATGAAGCCAAAACACTGCATTCCTGCCTCATACAGGTGCTCTTTCTTCAATTTTGAAGCATTTATAAGCGAAGTAGCGCCATTCATCAAATTTGCTGGAATAGTTTCCAACCAGCATGCTGAACTGGAATAAAGTTTCCAACCAGCATGCTGCACTGGAATAAAGTTTCCAACCAGCATGCTGCAATGGAATAAAGTTTCCAACCAGCATGCTGCAATGGAATAAAGTTTCCAACCAGCATGCTGCCCTAGAATAAGGTTTCTTTTGTGCCCCGCGCCCTCCTCCGCCACTGCCGAGTCAGAGCTGGAGCGGAAGCTTGCCTGCGTCAGATATGAACGTGGAAGCTGTGGAATTTTCTATGCATTATTTAACTTGACAGTTTCAAAGTAGTTTTCATGTTATTCGAATTAAATTTGGACTTTGTTTCGTTGAGTAAATTCGGCTTTGGATCTGGAGAGATATACCTTCATACTGAAAGGTATTGCGTACCTTCTTGTTTCAGTTTAAGGCTATTCATTGACATCGAGCCGAAATACATTTTGAGTACGTTCTAGTGATATTTCAGAGGCATTTTAATGATAAGTATAGGCTTATTTTATGTTGCATTCCTTTTCTGGAGCAGAACTTTTCTGCGCTAATCTTCATTGTTGGTGTTATGAAGCCTCCTCAATGTTTATTTCTTTGGCAAGCAAAAATCAGAATAGTCCATAATATTTTTACCATCTGTGTAAACTCTTGGCTTGACAAATGAGTGAACGTCGTATATTCTCCAGCACATATTAATGTCCAAAAATTTGTTGTGAAAAACAGACCGTTAATAGTATCTGTTTTTCTTTCTCGGAAGCCAATGAAAAATTGTATCTCCGTGCACCCGAAGTGACCACTCACGAGGGAGCGGTGATTGGTCAATGGGAAAATTTGAAAGTGAAGCTATGAAGCAAGTTGTTGTGATCTTCGGCTTTTTAAATTTTGTTTGCTATTTCAAGTTATTTAATTTATTTGTGCATAAAGAAATGATGCCGTTGTACAATTTTTTCTTTATTACCGAGTATTTCATGAACTTGTACGTTATGTATTCTTAGCATTTGTTGAATCAAGGCTTGTTAAATTTTATTTATATTAAGCTAGCTCTCCCCTCATTACTAATGTAACCAGACCTGATTTGATGGTGGTGTGGCAAACAGCTCGATAATTTGATGCCCAATGGTATTTACAAGTACGTTTGATCCATCGACGATGCCTGATGAATAAAATTCTTGAATTTGATGCGAGGAGCTCGGGATGGAGAAGCACTCACCCGTTGCTGAACATAGAACGAGGAAGACTAGCATGTAGATCCTGTGAAGACGTTAAGACGTTCTAGAAAATAGGAACTGCATGTCATACCTTGCCGAAAATAATGTAACTCATTCTTTTACATCGCAATTGTCATGAACTTTGGTCCCTTTTGTTCAAAATTCAGGCAACTGATTATGTATACCCCCGCCTCCACATCATTGTGCACCCTCATCAGACGCTCCCTCACCCGAGAGAGAAATCTAAAATCAGAGCTCTGGGCAATAAAGTTTCATCATCGTCTAGTTTGTGGGCCTCGAGGAAATGTTTCTAGTGCTAGCCTCAATGTTCCTCGGAAAAACAGCAACTAAAAGAAGGTACCGCTTGACGTGAGCTATACAATAAAATCGAAATGTTCAATTCTCTACCATCGTGTTTAGCTACTGAGATCAATTAAGCTATTGTACGATGTTCAAATTAGGAACAAATGGTCGCTAAAAATAGCTAAATCCCTGAACTTGAAGGAATTTCTATTGTTAGGAAATTACATTTGTAAGTAATATCGTTATGCAACAGCGCTTTTGTTACGTTCAATTAACCTGTTTCACGACTTCATATTTTCTTGCTCTTCATGTTTCCCCAACTGCGTGCTGCAGTTTGGTAACAAAATTTACAGTACACAAACACAACTGTTCTCATTTCTTTAAGCTTTATGCGCAGATCGAGATTGACGTCACATTGCTCAGATCTGTGAGAAGTAATAATAACGGAATGGTTTCTTGCTGAGCTCTAAGCTGAAGCTAAGCTGTCTGTAGAGAATACAAGAGGAACTTTCGAGGCCGTGAATGGAGAATGCAAGTGGGCCAGTTAATGTAAATCGCTGCCCTGATTCCGTATTCCACGATTCCGTTCTTATCTCTCAGGAAAATGAAATCAGCTCAGAATCCACTGGATAACATGCTGCAAGTATACGAGCCTAACGTGATAAGCTCTAGAATAAGAAGAACCAACCAACGTAATCACAACCAACAAAATCGTCAAGACACAGGCGTTTCAAATCTAAACAAATTCATCGTCTAGTATGTGAACGGATTATATTTTCTGTAAATCCCTCTATCTCACTCGCAGAATTAGGTCTTCACTGCACGCCACGATCACGCAAAGAGGGCCACGGTAAGATCTATGATCAAAATCCTCATGAGCGTGACAGAGAGATGGACGGACGAATCAAGCAAGCAACACTGGGCTATTATTATACAGTGGGATTCATTTGTGCAGACAGCTCCCTCTTGCAAGTGCTTGTGATATAATTGAGTACCTTAACTCCCACAAAACTATTTTAAATACGGACGAAAAACATTACTTCTTCCTGATCGCCAGCAGAAGTTCGCGCTGGCCTGACACCATCGAGTCCGTTCCACGCTTCTTTTCTTATGTATTCTGACATTAGGACCACATATTTTAGGGACCTGGATTAGATAGGATACAAGGAGTAGTTAAGGGTCAAGGTCTATTACGCAAAGTATTATCCTTTGGAATTGTACCAATTACATAAGGAAAACACTAAAAAGGTTTAGAACTAAAGTTCGCCGAGAATTTTCCTATTCAAATTTAATCTGTAAAACAATGCGGAGACCATATGAAAATACTGAACTTGCCCCTTTGGAAACAAGTTTTAACTACAACTGTGACTTATTCAAATCCAGTTCTCACAACAAATTACTCAATAGAAATTAATGTGTATACTCGGAAATTTTGGCTGACTTTCAAGTAATGAGATGAGTAGTCCCGCGAAGAAACTAAAAATTCGAAGGCACCAATTTCGTATCGGCCTCCCCCGGCCTCCTCCACGTGGCTCACACAGCGCTGGGCTCAGCCCTGTGGCGTTGAGCCGCCACCAAGACCTCAGGTCCGCCTTCAGGCCGAGCTCACTCCTCACGGTACATCGCTCCGTCCGTTTTAACAAACATCACGCCGTCGAAAGCGTGTGAATGCAATTTTACGCACCCAACGCATGTGACGAGATTAGAGCCCATATTATGTACATTTGCTTCTCAGATTCATTGGATCGCACGTTGCGTTCACAACAAATAGCAGGGCTTTTGAAAAGAATATTTCAGTATCGTAGAGGTTTGAGTTGTACAATATTCGGATAATGATAGAGTACAGAAACTTAACTTCATGGTATTAGAAAAATGTACAAGAATAGTTCGTGCCTAATGTCTGGACTGGAGTCGCTTGAGTTCCTTGTAGACTGTCTCCTGGCCAACTGCAAGTATGAAAAATACAAATAAATTATAATAATAAATAAATAAAAATTAGAAAGTAAAGAAAATACTGTTGAAATTATCATTGTAAGTCACAAACCTAACAGAGCCCAGGTCCATTATTAGATTTCTGAAATATGAAGTAAAAAATAATATTTACCTATTTACCACATTTCACTGAAATGAATTACTGAGTGATGATTCAGTTGGTGTCTAATATATTTCCGAAGTGAACATGATTAATTTTATCAGTGTTTTCTTGTCTTCTAAATTTGTAATAATTGTGAATGAAGCAAATGATTCATGGAGAATGACACATTCAATTCAATAATACGAGTTCCTGAACTATCAATTGTTGGGCGAACTTGCAAGGAACAGTCATGAACTCAGTAGCACCAATGCAAATATTAAACCAGCACTTGGAGGAAAAAGGAAATACCCCAGAAGAAGAAAAATATAAAGAGCTTACTTAACAAACAAATATACCTGGAATAACATCACTAATTAATTCTACCTGGAATAACATCACACACAAATTTGAAATGAAGTAAATAAGCAGCAAACCTACCACAAACTTATGAGCAGGGCAGTAAAACCTCCAAATTAATTCCAAATGCCGAGGGCAGCAAAATTACACAACACATTTTCTGGTTTATTAAAAGCTCAATAAAATGAAGAATGATTGAAAGTATTATTTTCTATGTGTATGCATACTGCAATTTTGCTTTGTTTTGTTTTGAAAATACTTGTGCACCATTCCTTAATTTATTTTACTTTTATCAAAAAACCAAATTTCTGATCACTTTGATGAATCCTGCGCAAATGCTGAGCTATCAGGGTGTGCATACTGTCAGCCATAGTACAAACATCTGGTAATAATATGTCAGTGACTGACAGTTGAGGAATCTGGTCAACAATGTGCCACTTACTAACAGGGTCAAAGAATTTAGTTAATGAAAAGTCACTTATCGCATGGATAAAAAAGAATTAGTAATCAAACGCCATTTATCGTAAAAGCCCAATAAATTAAATCGTGGAAATGTCACTTACTGTAAGGGTCGTAGAAAATCATCTCTATTTTTTCTTCATTGCGTTCTCTGATGCGTATGCGCTTGTGTCCCGACACCATCGACTTCAACACAACCATGACCTTCCTGCAAGAACATACGCATTTGAAATTGCATCCACATGATTCAAATGGAATAATATATTTGTTTTGTGGCATCAATGCTTGCAACATTTAAGCTGAGATTTGAAATGTTAATTAGGTGGTTCACTCATGCAATCACATTATGTGCCTATACTAATCTTAATTGTATAATGAATTTTCTCATTTTTTACCGAAACATATCCAGAATTATCCTGAATGCTTTGGGCTTGAGCAGCAAATTTTGTACTGGTCTCCAATGGACAACTAATGCACAAAAAAAAATCAAAATTCATTCTAATTTCTATATTTCAAGAAGCATACACTGTTAAAGAATGGGGAAAAAATGTGTTACACTGAAGACAAGATTAATGGCAACTTGAATGACTACCATTTAAACTTTAGGCCAAACTTCTACTGAATACTAATAATATAATTAATTACTAATATATAAGCATGATGTTTGATGCATAGCAATGATGAATTTCTTGAAAAATAGGCAAGCAACAAGCTACCAAGTACCAATACAATGTTTAGTGAGGATAGAAACTGATCTAAAAAATCAGAATTGGAGAGAAACACACACAGGGCACAACAATATCAAGCAAAGCACAGTCTTTCAGATGATGAACAGTAAAAAGTTTCAAAGAACTACTTGACATATCAACAAAAATTTGGTTGCAAGGCCCACAACGGAGATAGAGATTAAAGATAATAGTTGTTTGTCCATTAAAGTACTAATGCAGTTACATTTCTTCACTTGTTAAGCTTACACATTTTCAAAATGTTTTTGAAAGTCTGTTGATTTGGGCATGTCAGAGGAAGTATTTAATAAAGATTGTAAGTCATACAGCCATAAAAAGCATAAAAGAAGATAATGGCTGCATTTATCATTTAGAGTTTGGCAAATAGTGCCAAAAATTTTGTAACATCAGTGACTAAATAAAAAAATATAGCAAGTAATATGAAAATAAAAAATTTCAAACCCCTTATAACTGCATCAATAGGATACAACCATATTTGCCAAACAAATAAGCAATAGATAGCAATGGTTTGAACATTTGAAACAGGAACAATTACATAAACTATTTAGCAAGTAAAATATGTGAGCCTAAAGAGCAGATCACATGCTAAAATTTTTCAAAAGAATTGTTAATAACATTGCTCATGACTATTTTCTAAACATTTTAAAAAATGCAAAATACTATGTAGAAGAACACAAAAGTTAAGCAGCATTTTCTAACCCATGAACACCTAAGCAACTAAATTATAAAACAATTCAATAATTTGAATACATTGATCACATAAATTGGCCTGGATGGTCCAATGATTCAAGTTTGTGTGCCACTAGTAACTTTCCGTCTCCATGTCTTATTGCCTGTCTTAATGAGCAATCAACAAGTATTGCAATATGGCACAACAGCATGACAGTGAATGACACACATTCAATTGCATTATAAAGAAAGCACCAACTTTGCCACAACAAAACTTTATTGACTTACTTGGTTTTCGGTCCCAAAAGAAGATTGGTTAAAAGCATTGTAATGACTCAGTCAGTGAAGCTTTTCTGACCTGCAAAAATAGTAATAGAAACTAAAATCACAATACATTTTTTGTACAAGATCATCAGCATAAAATGCATGTAAGGTAGCCAAATTATTATCTCAAAAATAACACTCTCGGTAACAATGACAATGAGACACTTGGAATCTGTTCAGTGCCCTCTACTGTCATAGACAAAGAGTCATTATTTACAGATTAAATTCAGGTAGGCAAGTAACTTTTTTTTTAATCTAACCTGATATAATCTAACTTGATATAACCTAACCTTGTTTAACCAAAATAACATTTATTCATTACCATTTTAGTATGCAAAAAATGCTTAGGAAAATACCAAAGTGTAACCAGAAAATCTGTGTTGAGGGTCCTAAAGTAAAAATAAACCTAGAAGACTAACCAAGAAACTGAACTGCATCATAGGGAAATTTGTATTATAATTATAAAGCAAGCTAATGAGATATGCTTAAGCAGTTTTAGACTTTTAACATCATATTCAAATACATTTAAAAACTGTCATTCATTTACTTTTATGGGTGCTCTTATTTTACTGACCATAGTGCTGACTATCTACACACATATGACTCCCCATCACATCATAATTTACTGACCATATGACAGTCAGCAGTTAGTGGAAAAGAAATACCTGGTCAGTTGCTCTCTGCCTCATATTATCATATTTTAGTATTATTAGACTGGCATCATGCAGATAGGCAGGATTAGGTCAGATTAGGAAAGTTTATTTACACATAAATAATAAAAAAGCACAATCATGGTACAAAAGATGCACGATACAATTTTTATTATCAGTCTATATTAATTTGCCCCAGGTTTATGTCCATATTTGTAGTACACAGGTAAAAGTACACTAGAGAAGTTATATCTAAATGATGTAGTGATGGGGGTCCTTATGTAAAAATTAACAATCTCCTGCTAACACTGCTTCACTATGGAAAATACTAGGAAAGAATGCTGTAGAAGAATTGCATATTCTAAAATTATAATTTTTACATTTTAAGAAAAACATGATATTCAAGATTTTTTATTATCAGCTATTTCTGACACAAAAAAATAATATCAGTGCTTTTAAATTACTCACAGGATGCAACACTAGAAAGACAGCCTCAGAACATGGGCAAAACAAACCTATTGATTAATATGTCATTAATCATTTTATACATATAAAATACTGGCTCTGATAGTTTATGGATGAAAGAATTTTGTTTTCATAGTAAGAGACAACTTTTGAAAAGTAAAGCACTCCAAGTATGAGTGAAACTCACATAAAATTCCTACTCAATCACATAAAAATGAAGGCTGTATGATGAAGGCTGCAGTTGGCTGCAGTGAAGTATGCATTTACCCAATGTAAGCTTAACATATCCCTAATGCAAACTTAACCAAAAAGATGCACAGGGGCAGCAGACATGTTGTTCAATATAAACTAGTTTTTCACAATTTTTCCTTGTCATAATCATTTTGAAAAAAGTTCTACAAAACTAATGAAAGATGTTTGATGAATAGAATTTTCTATGCATTTAGCTTAAGTGAAGTAAATATTAACCAACTAAACAGTTAGATGATTGAAATAAAATAAAATTAATATTCAATTCAAGACCAGAGATATCTTTTTAAACCTTAGGTTAGTGGTACATTGTGCATACTGTAAAATAATACTGCAGTATTCAAATGTAGAAGTATAAGGTTATGGAGACCTGACAATTCTATGTCTGGGTATTAACTTCTTTACCATATTGATATCCAATGTATTTTGTAGTCTATCTTGGGCCGCATATGAGGGACTAATAAAACAAATACATTGTCTATACGTATTATTCTTAATGCTGAGTATCTCTGTATAAAATTAAATGGTTTGTAGTAACTGAACTGAATAAAAAAAAACGTTGAATTATAATCTGCTCACAATTTTTGGTAAGAGCCGGACTGCTTATTTTGATGCTTCTAACAAAGAAAATATTCTGTTGGGTCTCTTTTACCGTCTGTTTTATGAAATCCTGGGAATCAGTTGGCCTATACACATTTTTTTTTTAGTCGAGTTTTGAGGAGCTTTGAAGACTTG
>VOMN01126231.1:0-12864 GCA_014899125.1 Orchestia grillus
ACGTAAGGACCGTACGCATGGTAACCGGACGATACGTAAAGACCGTACGCATGGTAACCGGACGATACGTAAGACAATCAGGCAATACGTAAAGCAGGCGGCAATCATAAAACATTCAAACCAATGAGCAATACGTTAGGCAATAGGGCAATACGTAAAGCAGGCGGTAATTCGTTAGGCGATAGGGCAATACGTAAAGCAGGCGGTAATATGTTAGGCGATAAAGCAATACGTAAAGCAGGCGGTAATACGTTAGGCGATAGGGCAATACGTAAAGCAGGCGGTAATACGTTAGGCGATAGGGTAAAAAAGTGGTGGATACAAGTATGTGACACGTGCAAAATTTCCTTATGAACTTTAACGTAATGCTTTAAAAGTCCTTAAAATTGTCAAAAAATATTTGTAGATGTGATTTGACAAATATATTGTCCTTTTTTAAAACTAAGTGATGTGGTGAGTGCTAAAAATATTAAGATAGTTTAATTAAGGCGTAAATAAAGTTAAGATACTTAAAAAAAAAATCCAAGGAATATACAACACAAATTGAGGGAGGAAAAATATATAAATTCAATACATAGAAGTTTTTATTTTTTATTCTTCGATATTTAAACATCAATGCTGCATCGATTTAGTTAGATGTGTTAAGAGTTTCAAAGGGAATTTCAGCGTAATAAATCTGTACGTTATCTATCAATTATTTCATATCAAATTGCCTTTTATTTTCATCAATACGTCTTGACAAGATGCCCACAGATTTTGAGTTGGATTTATGTAGTGTGATTTTGCCGGCCAATATTGCACTGATTTTTTAAAGCGCAAACCGTCCCTTCGTTAGCTCGGCATTGTGAATTGATGCGTTATCTTGTTGAAAAACGATCTCTTCTCTAACATGGAGATCCAAAAAGGGTGGCTGACTCTTTTGCGACCCGTCAATCTATTTTCTAGCATTTGCATGCCCTTCATTTCTAGTGCTACTACGAAAAGAAAATGCAACCGAAATTATGCCCGACACCTCTTCAATTGGACGCTTGGGAAATGTTTGATCGTCCATCCTATAATCGGGCTAGTAAAGCTGAGAACCATCTGGACCATCAGAATTGAATTTATTATCATCCGAGAAAGTCAGTCATTCATTTCACAAGTGCCCATGTGACTTTTCCAATCACCAAATCGTCTTGTCTAGTCTTGCGTTTATGATGAGTGTTTGCGTGTTCTTTCTATTTTCATTAACCAAATTTTTGGGTTATTTCAAAACTTGACAAACGCTTCTTTGTATAGTACTTAAAATTGATGAAATATTAAGGTTTCTTGAGCATTTATTACTCTTCAAAGATTTTCGAAGAACTCTGCAACGGATTGCTCGAGAAGGCTTTGGAAGGTTTGCGAATGCCAAAGGATTTACGAACGCCACAACCTCCAGGATTTAGCAAAATATTCCTTCTACATGTTCGGGACCTGTTTAGCGTACTTGTAAACCAACCCCAGTTTCTTTAAATAAAAAATCCTTTTCTCCCTACTTATTCAACGCTCGCTTAAAATTTAAACGATTTTGAAGAATTGCATAAAAACTTATAAGGAAGTTTGCAAGCGTGTTGTACTCATTTCCACTACTAATTAGCGTAGATGATTGAGCAATACACAAGGCAATCTATCAATACGTTAGACAATCGACCCATCAAACAATCACCTCAATAGTAAATAACGGAATCAGATTCTTCAAACTGAAAATGAACCAAAAAATACAGCAGACAATTTTCCTCATCTGTATTTTAAAGTGAAAAAGTTTGGTGCAGCCTACGCTCACCGCTTGCCGGTGCAGGAACTGGACACATGGCAAAGAATTGTGGTTATCAGTCGCTGCAGTCCTTCCTTCGATTTTCCCCTCGTCCACATTTAATGCAAAATCTAGATGAGTTTTACTCAAGAAGTGAAACTTGTTTTGTGTTCGAAAAGTTAGAAATCGCGTTAATTGTGCACCCCGTGTGCATAGTTCAATGTTGCAAAAAATTATTTTATTCTTCGGAATGTTGCAATAAAAGGTAATACCTAAAATAATAAAGTATTAAAAGTACTTTTAAGGAAATCACAAGCTCATCATGCTTTGCAATATCGCAAAAGTAGAATTATTCTTCCAAGATTGCAATAGTAGTTACGCTTAGCAAAATTATGATGGAAGAACTATTTATTACATTACAATAGTATAATTATGTTTCCAACATTGCAATAAAAGTTATGATGAGCAATATCACAATCGAAGAATTTTTCATAGTATTGCTGTAGTAGAATTATGTTTCGTAATACAACAATGAAGAAACTATGTATTCTTCGAAACATTTTTATGATGGCATTTCGTTTCACAATTTCAATACTGGAATTAAGAATCAGAATTAGTGACATTCTGTATCCTATATATAACCGAAAATATCTCGGAATATTGCAAGGAAAAAATAACTGCGAACATGTACGAAAATATAATATAATTTAAATTATGAATATTGCATGACTTCGGACACTTCGAAAATAGCAGAGTACGAAGAAGAGATTCCGCTCACCTACGTCTAGGGTCTAAAGTCTTAGTCGCCCAAATTCAAGGATATCATTTTTTAAGAGAACGGCGTGGTTCCCACACTAACCGACTTCCGCCCGCTTGTTTCCAACACTAAACTGCGTTGGAAATTAATGTCGTAGTGGAACAGAATCTCAAGTTCTTTGGTGCTGGCGTGGCCCTAATCAGAATTCTGGAGTGAAAATGAATTGCGCATTGCTGGTGAGCGGCTCCAACATAGCCATAAACATGAACATCCGCCGATACAAAGCGTACGTCGATGCGTAAATAAGAATGTATTAAAATCAATCGTAAGCGATGGAGACAAATGCGATTTTTTTACAAGTTGAATAAAATACGACTTATAACTTGTGAAAGATTCCCACTCGTCCAAAATTATATCATCCAATCAGGTTCCAGAAATAACAAACTTGGCAACCTAGGATCTTCTCGCCACAATTTCTGACCTACTTAGCATCAGCGTCTTACCTGATGAAATGACGAGCGTGTTGGAGACTTTACAAAAAAGTTTCAACACAAAATCTGATTTCTCCACGAAATTCACTGAAGTTCCAGAAACTTTCTTTCACGCACAAAGCAGCGCTTCTGCAGCGCTCCTAAAAGAGACACTGATTCGAAGCTTTCACTTTCTGATGAGAATTCTTTCACTCTAATGAACTAAAGATTACGATATTCAGTTGACACTTTTCTGCAACAAAAAATTAATCTTTTGATACAAATTGGACAAGTAGCATTGCAATGTACAGTACAAATGTTTTTTTCAGAAATTAATTAAGTATCTAGTATTCCAATACACACTACAACTGTTCAGTAGAGATAGATTATATATCTAGTATTCCAATACACACTACTACCGTTCAGTAGAAATAGATTAGATATGTAGTGCACCAATGCACAAGTTCAGCGGAAATATACGGGTATTAATTATGCATGAATTATTGAACTGTTCCCTGCAAACATTTAGCAGAAATAGTTAGATTTACAGCCTTGCAATGTACAATAAAACGTTAAGTACACGACAGTATCGTTAAAGCCTTTTAGTTTGATGGCTGGTATGAATTACGTATTTTCTCTTTTAAAATTTCAAGCTGTTCACGAAGTCAAGAATTCACGAGGAAAGGCGCTCAGCAGCATCAGAATCCAACGTCTTTTACTCATTTTAGGCCCTGAGGTACATGAACTGCAGTGAGATAAAATGCTGTAGTATTTTCATTGTGCCAATATACGGGAGCGTAGAAACCCAAAAATAGCATGTTTAACACGTTGACTCCGAGGTGGGTCATATATGGTACACGCGATCATCTAACCTAACCTAATGTAACCAAAGCACTATCATGTATAAATACAAATTTTTGAATTTTCTTCAAATTTGTCTTCATCAATCGAGTAAGCTAGTTCTGATTAGAAAGAAAATTAATAGAGTAACCAAATTTGTGAAACCAAAATCTTTCATTTTTAAATTCACAGTAGAGATATTTGTTGACATGTAATTTTACCTGTGTAGAGAATCGGAGTCAACGCGTTAAGTATCATTTTTTGGACATCAATACCTATGTGCGTCACACTAATCCCATTTAACGAGAAGACCTAGCCTTTTGGGTGGGTCTCCGTAGGCTGAAAGCAACTTCTTTCGCCTAAAACCCTATTTATCTTTCACACAGCCCCGTCGATAAATTTACAAAAAAATGAATAAAAATACTTTACTAGAAAAAATTGTACATAATTATGGATTAGATTCTCTGGTGGAAAAGTTAGACTTAGAAGCTGTCGCCCCTGAGAGCGAGAAGATCATAAGCTTTCTAGACGCTAGTGTAACATTAATGCGGTCGTTACTTAACTAGAATTTAAGGACGGAAAATTAAAGCAGGATGGCATTACGAATTAGAGAATACAATTTAAACTTAATCAACCAAGTCAACTATTACCTAAAAATATATAGAATTAAAATTCTGGTGATACCGAAGTTAGAGACAGATTTACCTCTTAAACCCAGGCTTCACGACTGTGACATTTTACTGAAATTAATTGAAATTATCAATCCTACTGTTGAGACCGGCAAGTCGACAGTTTTGGTGCGATTGGGTACGAGTATTAATCTTCTTCATTCAGTTCATTTTTCATAAAGAAATTTAAACTCGAAAAAGTAAACGAAGTAATTCACTGAATCAAACATAGTACTTTAGAGTGGTAAATTATTCGAACGGGCCAAAGTTGTTTGCTGAGGACTCATTTCAGGGATGGGCCTTACGGACACTTATGTAGTGGGTCTTTTAAAGAGACGCTTATCAGTGGGTACTTCTAGGTACCAAATAAATTCTGGTTCACTGTATCTCTGGCGTGAAAGAAATAAAACCATCCATAGCCTGCGTCAACGAGCAACCCTCGCAGCCGTCACAGCCCTCGCTGCCATCAGGCGCGTCCTCAGCGCTGCCTCTGGTGCGGGTCCAGCTCCGCTTGCTCTGTTATGTTCTGGTCGAATCATCTCAAATATGTTCCGGTTTTTCATTTTGTGTTATGTTCATGCTCAATTAACCTCACGCGAACGATTAATAGTTTCATAATTGAGGAAACTTGACCCATCATTCTCTAACTCCCTTAAGCACATATTGGGTATGTTGAGAAACTTGCTTCAAACGACGGTATAGGACTTCGAAACTTTGAAATTACTGATATTGATTGTATATTTTTAAAGGTTATTTCGGTTAGCATATCAAGAGGGTTTCATTTTGTAAAGAACTAATCTTACAATTTTTTTCGCTTCAAATTACTTATTAGTAATGAATTTTTCGCAAACTGCAAGTCAAGATTTATTGCAAGTTCGGTTTTTCAAAATGCTTTCAGTAAAAGAAACAGTATCAAACTGAGCTTCAAAGCAAAAAAGGCTCTTTCTAAGGGTAATATTCCTATTAATTTTCAAGATGATTCATGGAGTATAAATAAAGTTATATCAATTAATATTTTATGTTAAGTTTTCTTGTCACACATTATTGAAGTGCTAGAAATATCATCTGTGAATCAATGAAACACTATATATTCTTAGTAATTAAAATATGCAGGAAAACAATACACGTAAAATATAGGACAGTAAAGTGAACCAACACCGCTGTGACTGAACTATTTACCTAATTTCCAAGCTTGGATATCACATCAGTCTTTTATCCATGGAATCTGTAAATCGACTAATCTAAGCAGCTGCTTAGAATTAGTCGATTCTAAGTCTTAGAAGTCGATTAGTCTTAGAAGCAGCTGTAAGGTCTCCTTCGATGTATACTGAGCGCCTCTCTCATAAACATTTCCTTATAAGATGGACAAGAGTCTTTCGAAGGGGTTTAAGTCTGGTGGAGCCAGATGAGATGTTCCCCTTTGATAACCAAAGTATTCAGGAACGAAATGGTATCCTTGCTTGAATGTGATGCAGGATTATCATGTAGGAATATCAGCTGAGTGCAAGGGGCAGGTCACCTAACCATGGTGACAAGTGTTAATCCAGAAAACGGGTGTTGGTTTTGCTGGAACACCTACCAATCTCTACAACTGCCCTTTTTGATGTCAATAACTGCACTTACTAGGTGTCTAGAACTGTCCCTTCTGCGGCCTACAACTGCACCTATAAGTGGCTTTAACTACACTTACGGAAGGACTACCCCTACTTCTACTAATGATTAGGCCTACAAAAATCTTCAAATTATAATTGAAGTCCTTCCAAACTCCATTCAAAAAGCTTTCAAAACAAAGCTTGAAATTTTTATCTGGAAAAACATTTTGTATTAGATAAAAATAAAAATAGGGTGCAAATGTATCTTTCGATTTCATACAGCAAAAATCAAAACATTATCAATTAACACTGGTTTACCATAAATATTTATACTGTAAAAATACAATGATATTTATTTTATCGAGTTTTTAACTGTTTTTTCTCAAGTCAAAAAGTATGAATTCATTGCACAAATTTTTATATGTAATAATTCTCCTCTTGAACAGAGGCATTGTTTCAAAAATAAACGCTAGTTATGTAATATGTAATTATAGAGATTATCTTCAACAACGTTCGATTACTCATATGTATATAAATCCGTTCACATGTACATACATTATCATATATACATACATACCAAGAGAAGAAATGCAAAGAGCCAAAAAAACAGTTCAATTTCGTGCAAAAATATATGAAAGAATGAAGATCAATTAAAAAGTTTCACATATGAACTAAGATTGTTGAACCACTTCTTTATACCGATAAGACTGCTTCCCATAATTTATTTACGTAATCTACTCCTTAAAAATTTACCTAGTAAAACACATTTTTTCAATTTTTTAACCCTACGGAAAAGTCCCAGTTCATTGCGTGGTAAAACACACAAAGAGTTACCAATAATTTTAATAACACTATTATTTATGAAACTATAAAAGAGTAACGTTTCAATGTATCATATGTATATCCACAGGGTGAGAAAGCAATAAAAAGAATATTGAGTCACATTCAAAAATAAAAAATTAAATGAAAATTAGGGACAAACACGAATCGCTAAAACCCCGATTCATTAGTACATTCCTGCTATTCATGAGTCACACTGTTCGTAAGTCTAACTATAAATAAGTAAATTAATCCGATCATGGTTTGACCAATGATTGTTAAACCATTAACCATGATTGTCTTGTTATCAAAATGATTGGTAACTTTTTGACGATTTCAACACGAAATGAACTGGAATAATGAGTAGCACATAGCTGGTAAATTTTTCTGTTTCAAAATTTATCACAAATAATTTGGAGTTCATCATTTATAGGTTTTCATTACGTGAAACACCACAAAACTTTGGCTTCTTAATTAACAGCGAAGCACACCCACACAACAGTTCCTCCACTCCTCCGGGCTTTGCCGCTCTTCCACCGCACACCACGACGTCTCGCTCAAGACTGGCTAAAGACGTGCGCAACCAACCGCACCGCTGCGCATCCTCTCTCCGTTGTTTTATGCGATCTCTTACATCAACACCAATGAGCAATGTGTGAAAAACATAAAATTTGTATGTTAATAATTACATTTGTTGTTAATGCGGTTGCCTGACATTTAAGGATTTCGAAACACTTCTCGCAGGTCCTGATGCTTTGAAAACTTGTGGGACTGAAATAGTTTCGCACAACTGCAGAAAAGAAGGAAAATAACTCTTTTAAAGGAATATTATTTAAAAGCATATTTATTAAACAAGTTAAGGTTACGTTGTAGATAACTACCTTATATGAGAAAATGAAATATCTCCATGTAGTACATTGACGGAAAATTAAAAATGTACCATTACCTAATCTACCGTCATCGATACCAAAAGAAGCGCTTGAAATTCGTCGTTAAGTGAGGTATCTGCGTCGAAAACATTTTCATGGAATGGACAGTGACTTTTAAGTCCTTTAGGTGTTGGGCTCCAGAACATGGGCTGAAACCTGGGTAGCTGCGGCGGACGACGGCAGAACGATCTGCTGCAGGTGCCGGGAGGGGGTTGGGGGCGCATGCCGGGTTCCGCATCACTTGCTCCCGGCTGAAGACATCCGCTCCCAGTGCGGATTTTGATGATTACATCCACAGAATCAAAGTGGCAGTGACGTGTTCCTCATCACGGATGCGTGTGCATTCTCAATTTCCCCAGTCTCGAATGCACGTTAATTTCCATGTACCCCACGAATGTATACATAACGGAGGAAACAATAATTTTTTCTTATAATACGAGCCTGCTCACAGAAACGCGTATCTATCTTCATACTCATGCTCAGCATGACATAAGCGTCGGCAGATCCATGCCTGTGTTCCTGTCTGTTCTCTTAGCTTGTGTGCACACTTGAGTAACCACTCCGACCAGGAGTGTAACAGCGACATCCAAGTTCGAATCGTCACAACTCCCCTAGTGCCCCATGTACTGGTAACAAAGCACATTCAAGGAATGGTACCTATTTCTAGGTATTGTCATTTGCTGGGTAAAATGTCGTTCAAGCAATGATACCTATTTCTAGGTATAGTCACTTGCTCGATAAAATGTCATTCAAGCAATGGTACCTATTCCTAGGAATAGTCATTTCTTACTCAGTAAAATGTCATTCAAGCAATGGTACCTATTCCTAGGAATAGTCACTTGCTCAGTAAAATGTCACTCAAGCAATGGTACCTATTTCTAGGTATAGTCACTTGCTCGATAAAATGTCGTTCAAGCCCCCAGTCTGTAGCTCGACTTGGATGATCAACAGGAATTCATTTCAGTTCCAATTATACGAATGCTCGATCCGCATTGCCCATGTTAGTGCCGGGCTGCCACAGCTCTCAGCTGCGCTGTCCTGGATACGGGCGCTTACCAGCCCTAGTCCGGATATCACATCTAAACACAAGGCTATGATTAATTATTAATCAAAGATAAAATAAACTCATTGATGTCAACAGAATTGACATTATTTATTCCATTCTATTAAGCTGTGTGTCCATTCATGAAGTACCTTAATTTTATCCCTAGCTCTTAAAATGGCGGCTGTGATGAGCTGAATGAGGGGGGCTCTTGCCTTCACACTTTGCTGCCGATCACCCAAGAAGGTACCTTCATTAATTAATTAATGATGTGTCGAAGACAGCAACGTTCAGAACACATGTTTGTTTCATGTGTATACGCCAATTCAAAAGACCGTACTTTGGCTTTTTTCAGCCTTGTATTTTGCAAAGAAAACTTTGAGTTAAAATTTATTGGCGAGAACTTTGTTACCCAAACCATACAGTATATCAATTTATGCTATATTCTTTAAAAATAAAAAATATGTTGATAATAAAAACAAATGTTAATGATAAGTTATCCCACACAGTCAAAATTGCCAAAATTTTGATTTTAGAACCTCGAAACAGGAATAGTCGTACAATTGTTTGGTCACAACTATGACTGAACATTTATTTTATTTTCAATGAGATTCATAGGTTTTCAAGCACATATGGCGTTGAACTAATCAATCAACCGAAAAGCATTTGAGTTTTTATTACCATCCAATTTCATAGCTGAAATTTTGAGTATCGATTTCATAAAACCGTTTCGGTTTCTATTGTTTCAGTTACAACAAATAACACGATTGTACGCTAAGAAAAGCACTTTGGTGGCGTCAGTTTGTTTAAAAACTGCCAAACTTAACTTCAGCACCCAATTTTAAGTCCAATTCGAATTCCTTAAGGCTATTGCAATGTATCTGGCAAAACACGGAGATATGAAGCGCGTCATTGGGTCGCTAGTCGTGAAATAACGAAGTATGGGAGGACCGGGATGCTCCTAGGCCATGTTTCGGTCGGGTGCTCTTTGATCACGTGAGGCATGCGCTCCATGTCCGGTCGTGCCAAAAATTGTGCGCTGGTATTTGCGGCTGTCACAAAGTTTGGTAGGCATTGCACGAAATTTAACCTCAACCTTGACTCTTCATTCCACGTGGGACTCAGACCGCAGTTAAATTACAAAACTCTGAAATTTTAAGGAATTAAACTTCTTTGTTAATTTTGAGCCCAATGATGGCTTTCTATGACAAATCCTTTAAAAATTTCAATGCGCTATTTTTTAGTTAGACGTGTTGTCGTGAGAACGCAAATAATAGCAAGAAACCTTTGCCCTGCACCCACGCTCTGCGCCCTCCATCATGGCTTACCCCTCCGGCTCTCCAGCGTCCTCACGACTCAGTCTGATGCAGGGCTGCATGGCACCGAGTTGCACATCCCGGAATAAAAAATAAACAAAGTGTCGAGATTAAAGACAGCGCCAGCTGCTCGGAACTAAGCCACTTGAGTTGTGGTTGCAATTACCAAGTACATGGATAAAGTATTCGTCATCGATCGAGGGAATTACGACAACAAATGTGATGCAGATGACGAAGTTTCGAGGGTACGGTTGACTGCATGTCTTCCGAAGCATAAAGGTTAAAGAATCTAAGGGCGAGAACATAAGCGAGAATAAGAAATAAAATTCACAAATAAACGAGTAAAGTGAGTTAGAGTTTAGGAAATTAAAACGCTTGGGAGGAAATTAAAAAGTTTCATGAAAGAGTGTGCAGCATAGTTTCGTGCATAAAGTTTAGAAATTCGATATCTTTGGACCTTCTCGATAATTAACGTAAGACATTCGAGGGAATATAAATAGGAGGAAGATTAGGTTCATTGCCTGATTTTTGTCCATACTTTAAGCTTTACAAGACTCTTAGGGCTACATATGTCCTGTTGCATTTTTTTGTTTGCATGATTAGAAAGAAGCTCGTTCAATATAAAAAGGCCAGGTCTAGAGGTTAGGGTGGTATATCTCTTCGGGATAATAATCAGGGAATATAATACTGTGAACGATAATAATTACAATATTAGCAGTACCTGAAGGAGGATAATCGAGTTACATGCTTAATTAGCAGCAACATTATTGATCACTTAAGCTTCGGAGAGTTTAGATGGTGACCGTCAAATTAGGTCTCCTTGCACGATTGGTTGTATCATATTTTTTCTGAAATTAGAATTAATGTGAAAATTATTATTTAGATTGAAAATAATCACGGAAACATCATGCGCGTACATTTATTTCACACCGGAATGGAAAAAAATAGCAAAGCTTTTAAACAATGAATTCTTTTCACAGGTCGAAAACTTGTTTCGCGCACAGGTAAAGCTCACGTACATGCCTGTCTACAGCGGAGTATTAGAGTTCTGATGAAACGATAAAATGTCATTCTGGTCTCATACATTTAATGATTATTTAATATATAAAGTAATTTACTTTTAAAATAATCTTCCAATTTCACTAGAGTTACCCAAGACGTCCCATTTTGATCAAAATTTTCGTACTACAGTCATGGGCCGCAAAATACATATACTTACCTTACTACAGTAGCCCGTCTTCATTTTCATTACTAAAACTTTGTCTATCTGCAGCGCGGTGCCCACGCTGGACGCGTCGGTGCATGTACACACTACGATGTTGAGTTGTGTGTGACCCAGCACACCGGTGTTAGGAAAATCAAGGGTTTACTCTTATGGTCACAGCGCTGCACATAATTTGTGGACGAAAATGGATGTGCAAACACTGCATCTATGCCACACGAACATTATTTGTAAAGAACTTTATTTTTTACGCAGTAGATATTAGGGCTTAAAGGCCTGATACTTTAGCCAACCGTGAGGGTTGTTCAGCGTGAAAGTCACTCCATGTGAGGGTCACTTCGTGTGAGGGTTACTCTACGCGAGGGTCACTCCACGCGAGGGTCACTCCACGCGAGGGTCACNTCCACGCGAGAGAGTCACTCCACGCCAGGTTCACACCACGTGAAGGTTACTCCACGCGAGGGTCACTCCACGCGAGAGGGTCACTCCACGTGAGGGTCACTCCACGTGAGGGTCACTCCACGCGAGAGGGTCACTCCTATAGAGGTCTCACGAGCGCCGTGCGCAGGAGCAGCGGCGCGCCTGCGCAGTTTCTCCTGAAGACCAGAGAGCAACAGCAGGCCGTCGGAGAAAGCGCACGGTGATCAAGAGCTGCTGCTGCTTCACCGTTTTTTATTTTTGTTTACAGGGAAACCCCTGGCGATTTGCTAGAAGGTGCAAACTTAGAAAGCGACGTAAACAACATTGCCGATTACCTCAAACCTGGAGCTTAGGATTACAGAAACTTCACCTCTTGTTTAACAATATCCTCGCATAGTTTAATCAAAGTAAAGTAAATTTTCTTTTTTAAAGCTCACTCCAAAATTCTCTAACCGCTTGTAATCATTAGAAATAAATGCTTAATATGAAAATTTTTGAAGTGAACGAGAGCCTCGCTACTAGACCTCGAGTTGATGGTGACACCAGCATGAAGCCTTTTCAGAGAACGTACTTGGACTACCCATGTTGGAGGTAAATTCAGGTAACTTCTTCTGGGTGGTAGATTTTATTTCCCTAGCTCTCGGGCTATTAAACATGGATAATCGTGAGTGTCAAATCTTCTAATAAATTAACCAGTATGTAACAATTATCCATGATGAGCTCGTGACTATGTAGCATGCACCTATGTTTGTTAAGTATGCGCCTAGGGTTATCAAATATGGGTTCAAAATTATCCAGTATGTACCTATTATCCATAAGGTGTGCAGGATTATGCTGTACATAGGTTACTAGGGGTAGCAGCATGTCCCAAGAGACACCTGGTGGGTACCAAGGGCTGCCCAGTCTTTACTCGGAGCTGCCTGTTACGTGTCCGAGGTTTTCGTATAAATTGATGGTTATCGATTTACCAAGAGCTGCCAACGCAACGCAGTGTGTATCACTCCCTCTCAACTCC
>VOMN01126239.1:0-11142 GCA_014899125.1 Orchestia grillus
CAAGGACCTACGTTTTTATTTATCATAATACTTGGTATAATTTTTCCGGATTTTTATTTGGTTCCGGTAGAAGGTCAAATTTTCGCGTTGATACAGGCTTGTGCAACACATTACTGTGCACTAATTCGCCAACTGTGAGCCCAATGGTGAACATGCTACAGCCATCTTAATCAACCCTTTTTAATTTTGAGAAGCTAATAGCTCATTATGGATGAGGAGAGCCAATCATCATGCATCAGACAAATTGCTGCGTATCGGAAGACTAGCGAAGGGAGAATTCACGGGAGAAATAGGCGAGGTGATTGGCAGAGATCGCTGGACCATCAAGAACTTCGTTGCAGGAACGGAGGGAAAACGAAGGGCATTATGAATTCAGATGAAAGGAGAGCGGCGTGCCTGCTTTCTAGATTTGACTGCAGTTCAGTGTTTAATGTCTGTTATCAAGTGAAAATCTTGTGCGGTTGTTTTTGATACGAACTTGCCATAATTGCTCAACCTGACACCTGGGTAATTTCGCTTCGACTAGTCTTCAGCTTAATGAATTCCGGGAAGGAAAGACTTGTGTCCGTTATGCTTGATGTTGCAGTTAAGTATTACACTGAGATTTGCTTGTTGGTATCATTGATAGTACTAGATATAGCCACATTTTTGTTGTAACTTAAAGTACTAACTTTTAACTTGCCCGAACAAAAATATTATACATTTTACTTTTTACTTCCTACAATCCCAAAATAATTGCATAGTGCTTTCAATACTTATCTTTCATTTATATAGAGTGCTTGAATTCTCTTGTAATAGGTTTCTCGTAGAAATGCATTTTGAATTTTACATTAGGACGCTTGTGAAATGCGGGTTTAAATCCCATCGATTATTTTAGGGACAGAACTGTGAAAGGAAGAAAATGGTAAATCACATCGATTAGCTGCAGCTCACTTAGCCCGTTCCTCCTTGGTTTCCATTAAGACAAGGAGCTCGGCTCTCCCCTTTGGGATAAAACATAACGATTTGGAATAATAAACAGCTAGGGTAAGAAGTTGGGTTAAATAAAAAAAATTTGGGTAATCGTAACATTTGCAAAACTATGTTCAATGATACGATAAAATTCAACACTATTTGATCATTGCTTAGAATATACGACGTCGGGAAGGTCCTTCTGAAAGGATTTTGAACTTTTTGTGCATTTTTGGCAAATAAAAAATATTTTTTAGAAAAATTGTTCTTCGGTCAGTGTCGTCAAGCTTCATTAGATTCTGATATTAGCCACAAAAAAGTTTCCTTTCGTTCGAGCTTTGCACAGAAAAATCGTGAGTGTGTAAATCCGCTCAATTCCCCTCCAACATATCACAGGAAAAATAATCTTGGATGACACCGCGCAGCGGCCTCTTACACCTCGCTTCCCAAGAACGTGTTTTAGCGCCGCAGACCTGGAGCCGGGCAATGGCCAATGGCAAAAGCGCCACGGCTCTTTGTTGCTGTCCTCCCGTGAGCCGCTCTCAATGCACCGATTAATGTAGTTTCGGGCTTCCCCTAGGCCTAATCTTTCTTGATATCATTGCCCAATAGAAGATTTTTTTACTCATTATGTAGGATTACCACATAGAATGTAATCATGCGTTTTGGGCAGCTATAGCGCACAAATACTGCGTCCTGAGACCATATAAATCAGCTATTTACCCTGATGTCATTAGATGAACCTAACCTTTCATAATTTGCTTTTTTTGTGCTTTTGCCAGCTCAGTTTCGACTTTCCTTGCCAGAAAAACGTTTACTAATATGTCAGGAAGATGTTTATCAGTGTTGCGACTGAAGAGAACTCCGCTTAGTCATGATTTTGGGAGTTTTCATTCGGTGGTCACACTAACTTGAGTTTCACATATTATTCATACGTTTTCAAAAGCTTCTTTGTTTCATTTTATAAATCTAAGCGAACATTCCTAAAGCGGGTAGCATTGAAAACTGCAGTTGCATTTAGTTCTTTACGCACCCCACAAGTGCACGCTTAGACATTCGCTGGTTTCGCTTGAATCTCAACTTGCCAATAGTATGCGGTGTTCAAAAGACGTTATTGTTCAAGATTTTGAGCCATTGGAAAACTGATCGACAGTATGAAACTACCTTTAAGTAATGATTTCTTACTAAGACTCGTCTAAAGAATACGTGTTCTTAGTTATCTCTAAACTTATGTTTTAACATAATCGTTTGATCTTACTTCAAAAGTAATAACCAGTTAAATATAAATGTTATGGTCATGTTTGGATTCCCCAATTCTTATTTCTAGCTCAGTCTACCACCACCGAAAGTTGTCTTTAAGAAAGTCCTGTGAAGGGCGGCGCAAGTTCTCTGTTGAGGCAACAGATGGCGCGGGGAGTAACTTCCGTAGACTTATTCACATCTTGCGCACGGCTCCACGGTCTTGGAGAGCCAAGATCTCATAATGGTGAACGCACATTCCTGAAACTTAAACTTCAAAATGATAGTATGAGTTTCTATTAACGATTGGAATGCTCAGTGAATGAATGTAGAAACAATTTCGATCTACCGTGTTCAGACATTACTTATCGTACGCAATATGAATTTAGATTTTCTTCGACTAAGGTAGCTATGAACTTCCAATGAGGAAACTCGAGTATAACTGAATTATGTAGCACAAACTAAACTAGTTACACAGTTTGTGTTCTACGCAGTCACCACCAGGAAAGTTACATCTCATATCGCTGTACAATTCCCTTTCCTATCTTTCAAAAATGACCAGCAAAAACTAAACAATTTTCCGTCTCTGAAGAGCAGATATTTAGCGACACACTAGGCACTGACGGCACAGCGGCCCACAACCTGAATAACAAACTTGGTAAGACTTGCTCTCATTCGCACAGGAAATCTTGATCAGAATATGTGTGCTCTACAATCCATTGTGTGCCCCACCGTCTCCCACTGGGTGGGTGGCGATCTCCAGTCCTCACTCCACAGGACTTTCTGCCCTGACTCATCAGCATTTGCTTATAAATCTATGCACTTGAAAAAATTCTTTTCTATCCATAATTGAAATGTTCAAAAGGTCTTCATATAATGTTTTGTAGATTTCAAGGGCAATTTTTTCACGTTTTAACCTGCCATAGATTCCTTCTTTTACGTGGAAGAAAGTTGCTCTCGGTTGCCCTCGGTTACCTTCAGTTACCTTCAGTTACCTTCAGTTACCTTCAGTTACCTTCAGTTACCTTTAGTTACCTTCAGTTACCTTTAGTTACCTTCAGTTACCTTCAGTTACCTTCAGTTACCTTCAGTTACCTTCTGTTACCTTCAGTTACCTTTTGTTACCTTCAGTTACCTTCTGTTACCTTCGGTTGCCCTCGGTTACCCTCGGTTGCCCTCGGTTGCCCTCGGTTGCTCTCGGCTGCCCTCGGTTGCCCTCGGTTGTCCTCGGTTACCCTCGGCTGCCNTTATTTTAAGTAGGATGGCCAGTTCGGCTGTGGGGCACGGGCTGCGGGGTGTGCCGGCACACAAGGTCCAACGCTCGTATGGTGACCATAAAACTACTTTCACTTCAGATGACTAGAAGTCCCCCTCTTTCAAACGCTAATTTCAAACTAACCTTTGTGCAATCAGGATGAAATGGAGTCGTCTTCCCGCCGAACACGTCTCATGCTCAGGCCCGGCACTCCCACTCTCAAAGCTATTCACGTAACATTTGCGTCCCTTGCTTTCTGGAGCAGCTCCACTGGTTCACACTTTCCATTGCGCTCAATTTCCATTCCACTCCTAAGCATTTATTAGCTTTCTTGCATCGATCGTTTATCGCAAGCACATCAATCGAACCATTGTGATTTCGATGGCTTCTCGACACGCTATTGTCAACTACGGTACTCATACTCATTTTCACTTGATTTCTCCACTCACACACTGCACCATTTAATTTCCCCACTCACACCCCGTACCATTTAATTTCCCCACTCACACACCCGGTACCATTTCATTTCCCCACTCACACCCCGTACCATTTCATTTCTCCACTCACACCCCGCACCATTTAATTTCCCCACTCACAACCCGTACCATTTAATTTCCCCACTTACACCCCGCACCATTTAATTTCCCCACTCACACCCCGCACCATTTAATTTCCCCACTCACACCCAACACCATTTAATTTCCCCACTCACACATACACACTTCCATTAATTTTCTCCAAACTTACACTGCAGCTCCCAATTTATTACTCCCACTTTTATGGCATCCATAAATACCGCTGTCATTCCTCCAGTATTGATTCTTCTAACTGTAATCGACCTTTACCTTCATTCCCATGCACATTTTGAAGGGTGCGCTACATGAGTACCATAAACAACTGCTTAATTTTGTCCATAACTCTGGAACTCGATCCCTCTTCCAAACCTAAACATACGACGTAATCACCAAGCTCAGAGTACATCTTCACTTATTCTTCCTTAAAAAGACTCAAACCAGAAATTTTCCATTTCTACCACTGACACCCTATTCATAATCTCTACACCCATTCCCTATACCAATCATTCGCTCTCCAATATCCATTCTCCCCGCACCATACAATAATTTATCCCCCATACCCCCCGCGATTGCTGGTCCTGCGTTCGTAATCTCGACACGCAGTTCAGCACCGTGTCTCCGGGGCCCAAACTTTGACTCAGCTCGCAAGTTTTCACCAAACCGGATCTGGTCCCATGAACAACAGAATGACTTTCCGCTATAGCAACTGCGAGCCTTTTCCTGTACTCGACTAATTAGGTCGCTCTTCGAAGGGAATCAACGTCTACGTCTGTGTTGCCGATAGCCTTGGTCAGACTAGGGGGGAGCGCTCGACAATGCTTGTTCAATTCTGTGAACACGTGTGTACGTAATGTGGATGTACCGTGAAAAATTCGAAGCAAAATCATCTGATAGGAGTAACTGTATGTGTATTACTTGCAGCATCTGTGTCAGGTAATCATTTTTCTAGCAAATAAATGGAAAATTCATTGAGATAAGACAATAATACTTTGAGAGCCAAAGAATTAGTTGCATATTTTGACCGAATTCCCTAAATTAGTGACTTAAAAAAATCATAGGCACCACTGAGTCAAAGTTTACATGTTAGTTGAAATATCTGTGCCCCTCACAGTGTGTGTCGGACAATAGACTGAAATTTCGCTCCCATTGTGGGCACCATTCCAACCATACTCCCATTGTCGACACCACTCCAACCATACTCCAATTGTGGGCACCACTCCAACCATACTCCAATTGTGGGCACCACTCCAACCATACTCCAATACTGCACGAAAATTTATTCTCTTTAAACTCTATTACTCCTATATCAAATGAAGTCACTTTCATGAATTAAATTTCGATTGCCAATGATTGCGATGGGATGAAACATTAGTCTTGACAAAAGTTTTTACCAAAGCTTATCGCTTCTTCAATGCGTATTATAGAACCCGAGAACAAGTGAAGAAAACATCGGCACAGATCACTCGTGCACTCCGTCGCGTTGGACGTATTCAAGAAACAGTCAGAATGCCAGTGCTATTGCAATATAATGAACCAGCTGACGTCGCATACTAAATTAGTCAGTAAAGAAGGATCATTATTTTTAGATTACCCTGTAGGGGATAGTTTTCTCAGTATCTCATTTTAAAATGTTATGTAATTTTTATCCAATGAAAACTACAAATTGAAAGAATTAGATATGAATTTGATTGCTATTAATTCATGGTGAAAATTAAAGCAAGGTGGAGAAACGGGGAGGCTTTTGCCACAAAATATTTACCCGTGTATTTGTGAGCCTCGAATCGCGGCAAAACAAATCACAGAAACAACGAGGGCCAAGAATCCACGCCCCTCCTCCCTCTTCCCCTTCTTTCCCCTTCCCTCCTGCTCTGCCCTCCCCTTCTCCACCCCGCCCCTCCAGACATCCCTCATTGGAGAGCACTACTTGTACATCAGTTGTCAGATGACCTTCGGACGGAGATATGGGGTCATCTGACAGCAAGAGAGTTACAACCTTTGCAGTGACAACGTATTTTTCTCTTGTGCTAGTTAGAGAACACTTTGACCTATATTTCAATCAATCCATAGTTGGAAATTAGCATCGTCAACGAATGGAGCAAGCGAGACAACTTTGATTGTGAAACAATAATCTGATGTGCCGTAGACTTTTGTCATGTATTCATTTTTCCAATTTTAGTTTTTATCATTTCTGTTTTCGCGTATTAAGAACTTTCTGACTTTGTAATTTAATTCGAGTTCAACCTTCGCCTTCAATTGTTTTACCACGGTTTTAAGTACACAAAAAGTCCACCATCACGGCTAAAGCAAGAGTTTTGTTTTTTAAATGGCATTGCCTTTTAATTCAGAAATCATTCAATTTTTATGACCTCTCTGGCATCCCCCTTTTTGGAAAAATCTAGCAACTCGGTTTCTTACAAAAAACTGGAGAACCCTTTACTATTTCATTTCTTTCCAAACTGCAAAAGTAGAAATTTTCTTTAAAGTGTTAATTATTTCGACATTTTGACTAGGTGTTTGACCCTGTAGGTATGTATTTGCTATCGGTTCTTTCAAATTCACCAGCGAATAAGCTTTGGCTGTAACTACAGTTTCTGATGACCTCATTTAGGCCGCTGCCGCATCTCCACGCACCTCTGTACCGTTTGCACGCCTCTCCTCCTCCGCAGTCATTTGAACTTCATGTTTATATGCTCCGAGCTCAGAATTATCCCTCCATCAGCCCACGCTCACCCGTTGCCCTAGTACGCGCTGTTGCTCCCTGGTTCAGCACTGCTGACCGCTGTCGACGACTGAGGACTTCAGACACAATACAATTTTGTCTTAAATTCTATTCGTTTCTTGTAAAATTCGGGTGATCGTGCGTTCGTGGGCATAAAATGTGAAGGCAGTTTTCATAATTTCTGTTTGTTTAGAAATTAGCTAAGTCTTTTCTGGAATAAATCTCCGCTCGTGGCTTCCATATTCCTGGTTACGAGTTACGCTTCTCCATCTCACGGTCACCCGACATGTTTGCCCTCACCTTCTGGGTCCCCAACTCACTCAAGGGATGTGCTCCATGCTCTGAAGTATGTGCTCCATGCTCTGAAGTATGTGCTCCATGCTCTGAAGGATGTGCTCCACACACTAAGGATGTGCTCCACACACTAAGGATGTGCTCCACACACTAAGGATGTGCCGCACAATATCACAGCAGAATGCCATGTACCCGAGAATGTGTTCCTTATCCAAGTCTAGTATGCTGCTTTCATTTCCTCAACACTTTGTGGTAATAATTCAGCCAATTTTCTTCATCATTAGGTTGCATTATCTTATAAGTCGTCGGTTTGTCCGGGTCCCATCAATGTCTTCATTTGTCCTCACATCTTAAGTGCTACTTCCTACGGTAGATTGCTTACGCTTTATTCTTTTTCCTATCTCTAAGGTCATAACATTCAAAGCCGCTCATTAATTCACCCCATAGTTTATGAGTCCACGCTCTAACTCATCTCACTATTGTCATATTCTCAAGTCTTCAGAATTGCGGTCCACGCTTCATCTTGTGCCACATTATTCCATACTCCTCTCCACCTCTCCTCGAGTGCACTACTTCAGGCCAACACTCCGCACCACGCTCACCACCTCATTCACCAGAACTTTACTCCAATTACCCATGGCCCTCCATGTGAAAGCTGAACCCTATGATTTTAAAGTACATCACCGTGATTAACAGGCGACTGTTCCTTATTTATTTCATGCTCCTCCATGCTCTAACTCATGACTCCAGCGTCTGTTCATATTCTACCAACGCGTGTGACGCCATAACTTACTGCTAAAATCTACACGCCACCCAATAACTCCACACTCTAGCTTGAGATTCCAATGTCCAGCCCTTAACTCCACACTCTAGCTTGAGATTCCAATGTCCAGCCCTTAACTCCACACTCTAGCTTGAGATTCTGATGTCCAGCCCTTAACTTCACTCTCTAGCTTGAGATTCTAATGTCCAGCCCTTAACTCTACATTCTAGCTTGAGATTCCAATGTCCAGCCCTTTACTCCACCTGAGTCAGGCAATTTCATTCAAGTCACTACTCCATGCTCCAGCTCGCAACTATTAGACCCCAATCTCGACTCCAAACTCCAGCCCGGGACTCCAGTCTCCAGTCTCCAGCCCTGCTTGGAGTGTGTGGCCGGATCGCTCCCTGCTGCCTCCCTCCATTCATCGCACTTAATCCCCTCGAGCTCCCCCTCTCCCCACCCTCTCCCCCACTCCTTCTCTCTCCATGGGGATTAACTTCTCTCTCCCTCTCGCTCTTCCATTTTTATTCAGCCATCGACCCTTGCACTATAGTTCGGAGCATACAAAAAATTCTGCGGATTTGTCTTCCACGAGCTCACAAAAATTCTTCGCGCTATTCGCCGGCACAGAAATGCGTTCTGTTTGGATCCTGACGGCAAATTGGAACAACATGAAGCGTAATTTGTCCGCACTCGTACCTTTCCTGTGGATAATTATTACATTTAGTGATGGGTGAGTTGCTACTTTAGTGATGGGTGAGTTAATACTTTAGTGGTGGGTGACTTGGTACTCTAGTTGTGGGTGAGTTAATACTTTAGTGGTGGGTGACTTGGTACTCTAGTGGTGGGTGAGTTAATACTTTAGAGGTGNTACTTTAGTGGTGGGTGTGTTAATACTTCAGTGGTGGGTGAGGTAATACCTCAGTGGTGGGTGAGTTAATACTTCAGTGGTGGGTGAGTTAATACCTCAGTGGTGGGTGAGTTAATACTTCAGTGGTTGGTGAGTTAATACTTCAGTGGTGGGTGAGTTAATACGATATGCATGTGGCCATACAATATTTGTTGACGCCGATTCAGCAGGGTCGCACGTTTGAAGTCAGGATCTGACCGGGGACACAGGGTCGAGCCTAAGCAATTGCTTAGCCTCTATTGACTGTTAATGTTTTTTTGCAGGTTGTATACATTATTNAGTCATTTGGACTGATTACACACCTGAGTCATTTGGACTGATTATACTCTTGAGTCATTTGGACTGATTATACACCTGAGTCGTTTAGACGTGTTATACACCTGAGTTGTTTAGACGCGTTATACACCTGAGTCGTTTAAACGCGTTATACACCTGAGTCGTTTAAACGCGCTATACACCTGAGTCGTTTAGACGCGCTATACACCTGAGTCGTTAGACGCGTTATACGCCTGAGTCGTTTAGACGCGTTATACACAGGAGTCATTTAGACGCGTTATACACAGGNAGTCATTTGGACTGATTACACACCTGAGTCATTTGGACTGATTATACACCTGAGTCGTTAGACGCGTTATACACAGGAGTCGTTTAGACGCGTTATACACAGGATTCATTTAGACGCGTTATACACAGGAGTCGTTTAGACGCGTTATACACCTGAGTCATTTCAAAAGTCCGTGACCGAGCACGTATCGAGAGAAACGTCTTATTCACATGTTTTTTCCAACACTCTTATGAGAAAGTTTCTTCATGGACCAAACTATTTGAGGAAAGGGTCGCTCCAAATGGGCGACTTGAGCGGCGCAGGTGCAGTGGCCGTCAGGACGCACAGCAGCGCTTGATGTTATCAGCTCACTGAGAAACACTTCCGAAACGTCACAAATTTAATGTTTATAGAATAAAAAATTTCTGGATAGTCAAGTCTACATTTCATAGGGACTTTGTGATGAAATATTTTCCTTCAAATATACACCGCGTGAGAAGTTCTTTCTGTGCTGCTCCGCAGCTCCTGAAGTCTGCGTGAATTCCAGTGCTAGTACGTATCCTGCCATAGTGTCCTGTCACGAACGTGTCCCGTCACGAACGTGTCCCGTCACGAACGTGTCCCGTCACGAACGTGTCCCGTCATGAACGTGTCTTGTCACAGTTCTCGTGAGTTACCTGGTCTGCGAAGATAATATTTACTTTAAGACGCAATGAAAAGTTTTGGCGAGTAAAACTTTGGTGGAATACGCAGTGTACATCACTCCATACGCTCGACCGTGTTAGCCCTAGTGCTACCTATTCCCCTCTGATATGTAATTACGGAATTAATTCTACATATGTTGGTCAACAAGGCATAATTTTCCACGCGTAATATACTTATTACTAGCACAAGCTTTAACCACGTCACAAATCAATGGTTTTATTCTCCCAATGAAAGCTGACATTGGCTCCAGTCACCAGACGCCGGCACTTCAACTCAAACGCGCTAGTTTATTCGTTTTATGGGGAGTTCCTGCGGGAATTTTTAAACCGTTTGCCGCTGTGGATTTGCTGGCATCCAGGGCCGGGAAGCCCCCTACTCTGGCCGATAATTTCATGGTATTGTCATCGATAACGCGGCGACTGGCGCGCCAACAGGCAGCACAACAAACCCCCGGGTCCGCCCTCCGCAAACCTCCTCTCTGTCTCTCCCATAGACTAGGAAATCTATAATGGATCCATCAGTTGGGACCTACCATCCACCGTCGGGGGGTGAAATAGGAATGTAGAAAACAGTGCCGCATGTATCATGCATCGTGGGTAGATACTGCGACATTAAATGTGATGGATTGATGACCGACGTGAATATCTCTCTGTATCGCCTATTCATATCAGCTTTTTTTGTTCTCATCATGGATACAACCTTATAACTTGGCTTCCATGAATACGATTAATCCATCCAAGGTCAAAACTCGTACGAAGAGGAACGTATCGATGACGTAGGACATCGAGATCTGTTCGCAAGACGGTGATGATTCACTAGATAAAAGTAGAAGGNTCTGGCACACGTGTTCAGTTCTCTGGTGTTCAGCTCTCTGGCACACGTATTCAGCTCTCCGGTGTTCAGCTCTCTGGCACACATGTTCAGCTCTCTAGTGTTCATCTCTCTGGCACACATCTTCAGCTCTCTAGTGTTCAGCTCTCTGGCACACATCTTCAGCTCTCTAGTGTTCAGCTCTCTGGCACACATGTTCAGCTCTCTGGCACACGTGTTCCGATCTCTGGGACACGAGTTCAGCTTTCTGGGACACTTGTTCAGCTTTCTGGGACACGAGTTCAGCTCTCTGGGACACGAGTTCAGCTCCCTGGGACACGATTTCAGCTTTCTGGGACACGAGTTCAGCTCTCTGG
>VOMN01126241.1:0-16917 GCA_014899125.1 Orchestia grillus
TATGTGACCGAGTTTGGAATAAACTATTTTTCTTTTCTTGTTTTTTTTACTGGGGCCATGTGGCCATTAGAAAAACATCGGCGAATTAGGAAATTGAAATTAAAAATGTGCTAACTTGTTGGTCTTACTGGTGTTTGTTGGAATTACTTTACTTGCATGATATCCAAAACTTGTGGTTGTACGTGTTTGTTTAGGTATATCATTTGTGTGGCAAGCCTTGATGGTGCAGCATCTTCCACTGACTCCACTATTGTCAACAAGAAAGTGATGAAAATAGAAATTTATTTTCTTACTTCTACAATATTTTGTTGCCTGAGTATTGGTATATTCAGTTGCTTTCTTCTGCTTACATGTAAGGATATTCCTGTGATCTATCAAAGATTCTGCTCCTGATGTGCAGTATGACAATGATGCCGCTGCAGAAGCATGTTACATCCGCAAACTCAGCCAACTGGACAAGCTGGAGGCCTCATGGAGAGCTGATCAGGCTGCCAAGGCTGGTGAGCCATATGCTGCTGCTGCTACTTCTTGGTTCAGCTTCGGCACTTCCTTCCTGACCAACATTATTGAAAACATTCAGGTAAGTTTTCGTATTGACATATCATGGATGACTCATTTTCCTTATCCAAGTAGTAAGCATTCCTACAGTGACTTGCAAAAGTTTAAATTACATTATTAATAATGTCATTTATGTTTTTATAATCATAAAAGTTAAATAAAATTTGTATTGCACATAGAAAATCTATTTGAACAACAATGCAAGCAATCAGAGAAATGAAATATAACAATTAAGTTATTCGATGCTAAAAATAGAAAATTAAGAATGCTAAAGTTTAGAACCCATTTACTTAATAATTTCTTAATATTTCGTAGCATAACCCTTGCTGCTAATTTCAGCATTTAGTCTAAAATACTCTATGAACATCTTGCATGTATTTGAGGTAATATCATTCCATTCTTTGATGCAAACTTTATTCATTGCAGTCAGGTTTTGACGGTGCTCTTTTATGGATTCTTAACTTCAATTCTCTCCATAAATTCTCAATAGGGTTAAGATCTGGTGGTTGATAGGTTGTTTTAGAACATTTATTACATTAGAATTGAACTAATTTTGTGTCAGTCTTGTGGTGTATTTTAGATCATTGTCTTGCTGAAAGATCCAATCTGGTTTTAATTTCAGTAAATGTGTGCTCGCCCTTAAATTTCTTTTTGCGATATTTCTGCAATGTGCTCCATTTATCCTACGTTCAATTATTTTAACTTTTCCAATGCCTGTGGCACTAAAACAACCCTAGATCATGATTGAGCCCTTTCCAAATTTTACACTTCAAATAGTGTTTTTTGATAAGTATTTGGTAACTTGTTTTATTCACACTTTCAGAAGGGCATTCCTACCAAACAGTTCTATTTTCATCTCATATTATTCCAAAACTCTTCAGGCTTATTTACAAACTTTTTTGTAAAATTCAGTTTGTCGTTAACATGTTTCTTTTCAGAAGTGTTTTCTTGGAGGTCTAGAGAAGATGTGTGACGACGAAGTGATAGACTAATTGTGTCCTTGCTAACTTTAACATTCGGTTATTTATGAGGATGACCAGATCTTGCCAGAAGAAACAAAGTTGTGGGACTTTCAGTGACGATTAATCATCATTCCAACTGAATTCAATGCAATCAAAGGTTAAGATATTTTTCTATAACCAAATCACTTTTGTGAAGGCTTACAATATGTTTTCAAAGATCTTGATCAATCTGTTTCTGCTTCCCCATGGCGTGAATGTTTACACGACGCTGACTGGGTAAAAAATGCTGCAATATTTATACTCGGGCGTACGTTACCTATAGCATGATCCAGAGCATTCTAGAAACTTGGAAACGTTCGACTAATGAGACCTTGCACAATATTTATGTAAAAAATTAATTTGAAATGTGTTGTAAACTTTTGCCTTCCTGATTTTGATCTTTTTGTATCAAACAACTTGTTATTTTTCATTTTTCTGTTTCCGTGGTTGTTTAAATACACGTTCTGCAAGCATTAAAAGTTTCATTTATCTCTGATGATTATAAATACATAGAATGGCATTTTTAATGGTGTATTGTGAACTTTTGCAGGGGACTGTACATAAGTATCCCTAGGCTTAGAAACAAATTTTTCCTAAGAATAAATTTTTCTTTTAGGCAATACAACTTTGGACGATGTACAGCATTTATCACACTGCAGCATGACAGCTGCGTCATAAAAAAATATGTACTCCTTTAAGGGCGTTTCAATATTCCATTTTACGACCACCTTATCTTCTTGAGTATCACCCTTCATTTGTTTGCAGCTGCAAATTCACGATGTGCATCTCCGGTTTGAGGACACCCAGAGCATCCCAGGACACGTGTTTGCATGCGGGCTGACAGTGCAAGCACTGGCCGTGCAGAGCACTGACGACAACTGGCTCCCTACGTACGTGCATGCAGCACTCGGGGTGCACAGGGACAATTACAGTAGTACTGAGCTGGGGAGAGGAACTTGAGAATTAATTTGCAGTAGATGCTCACGCCAACAGACTAAAAAGGAGTAGTTATATCATGATGGGCCATCAGGCAACATAGCACTAGGTTTTAAAGTTTTAAAATACTTGAAGTATTTGCCTACTGAAACGAAAGATCTGTTAATTTTAGAATTGCATTCTGAGATTCATGAATTTAAGCATATTCAGGTGTCCCAATTGTTCTGAAGTTCATCGGCACGAGATCTATTGATTCAAGCATCAGCTGTTACATTTTTTGGTTGGTGAACTAGCTGAAAAACAACGCATAAAGCCTCTCTCTGCTGGCATGGATCTTCTCACCTTTGTTCAGAGTCAGTCTTTTATGTGCCTGTAATTGCCTGTATTACTTTTTGCCTTTTCAATGGGGTTTGTTCACAAATTGGTATTCAACATTTTCTAAAAACATATTAAACATATTAGCCTTAAGGAAAGAAAAAAAAGAAAACGGAATTCAACAACCGAAAATGCACTTGACGAAGAATATATGAAGTGATATAGTAATTAAGAGTCTAGAAAAACAAAAAAGTAAATTTATTAGTATCACAAAAAAATTGAATTAATCTAAAAGTTAAAAAATGGTGATCTGTCAAGCGTGTGTGTGAAGTTTATGGCATAAAAACAGCTTCAGATGTGCAAAAGGCAAAATCATTCCATAACAAATGTACTATGAAATATAATGTTGATGGTTAATGTGCTTGATTAAAAGTATAAAATTGTATTATTCCTCGTTCTTTTGCAATGTTATTGCTGATATTAGTCACCAAGATCGTGTCAGTAACTAAGGTCATGCCAGTAACTAAGTCGTGTCAGGAACTGAGGTCGTGTCAGGAACTGAGGTCGTGTCAGGAACTGAGGTCGTGCCAGTAAAGTCAGTAACAGACCAAGACTCTTTCCGTTTATTGTTGAATTGAGGTGTGAGTGTATGCTACTCTTTTTCATGTGTTAATTAATGAAAATTATTGGTATATTATGTTCATTATTTTCTGCCTTAATTTGTGGGTAGTTATAGCTATTATTAACCCTTCATACTCTGAATTTGTCCTCTCTTTTGAAAATTGAGTACATACAAAAATTATAAAGTGCACTTATAAAGTGGGCTCCACGGCGTACTGCTAGAGTGCTGGCCTCGTAACCGAGAGGACCCTGGTTCAAATCTCGGCTCAGATGAAGTCATTTTCACGTAAGCAGGGAGTACTTCCCTTGGAAAAGGAAGTTTAAACCACACATTCCTCACATCCCTCATCACGCCAGTAGTTGTAAGGCATTGAAAACCCAACGGTAAAACGTGTTGGAATTAATAAAGGTTCATACGAGGTTCATAAAATTAGTTGGCATTGTACTTTTTCATCTGAAAATTGATGTAGTCTTTTTGTAAAGAAATAAGAGGGCATCTTTAGAAATTAACATCATTTGTCTGGCCGCTTTTGGCGAGGTACGTCTACTAGTTTCTTCATATTCACAGCACTCATCTGTCCGACACTCGACAAGATTCGTCCTTGAAGCATCCTTTAGGTAGAAAAAGCAACGAGGTGATGGTCTGAGTCGAGTAGGAAACTAATTTCTTCGTTAAAGAGTTCAAATCGCTACGTATGGAGCTTAAAGCGTATTGAATGTCTTGTTGTCCCGCCGCTGACCCTGCCGTGCTTCTCAGGTTTGTCCAGAACGTGGGCACTTCCGGCGACGCCGTCTCTCACAAGGTCCTGGAGCTGACGGAGCTCGCCTTCTACTGGGACACCAACTCGCGATGCTGCTCCCAGCTCTCGCTGCCGGAGCTCAAGGTGTGGTCTAGAGGGGCTTGTTACGCACCAAAAAGGCCGCACAAACTCCCCTTTTCTGTCTGATGTGACTTGAATGCCTCTAATTCGACGAAATTCAATGTATTTTCAAGACCAGGTAATAGGTGATTCGAAATCAGTATTATGTTACCTGTGAAGTACATGGATTTTGGTGCGCATGTAATGTTATGTCTATAGTTATTTTTGTAATTATGTAGCTCGTAGACTGGTCGTTAGATGGTGAGATGTACGGAGCGATGCATCAGTCACTGAAGTGCTGGTCAAATTTGTGTTGATGTTACTGTTGTCAGAATTCAATTTTTTAATTTAAAAATTCACGTTAATCTCTATCAAAAACATGGACTAAGTTGTTCTAGATAGATGTATTGTGTTTGTTTTAATTTGGTCCTTGAATAACTCATATTTTTGTTAAAAATGTTGTGTTTGAATTAATTTCATTAAAATGGTTTTTATTGATGACGAAAGTATTTCATGTGAATTAACTTTACTCCCAAGCACGATGACACTTTCATAAAAGCATTGTGCTAAAGTTCGCGCGTCCTCCAAAAATTTTCGAGAGCAGGAGATCATTTTTTGACGCCCGCACGTGTTTGCAGGCTTGGTTTGGTGACCAGAGCGGCCACGAGCACGTGGTGGAGCCTGTGAGTGCCATGGCGTGCCTGCGACGCCACCTCACCCCTTCACCTCTCAAGAGCCGGACCACTCCCCGCCTGTCGTGCCACCTCACCATGCCCACATTCCCCGTGCACCTGACGGACGAGCAGTACTCCCAGATGGTGCAGACCACCAGGCTCTACGATCGCCTTGACAAGGCTAAGCATTACTGCAAGTTGAGGCCACAGGGACCCGTGAAGGAGAACCCAACGGACTGGTGGCAGTTCGCCATGCAGTGCCACCTGGACACCGTACATGCCAAGTACGTGAATGCCAACTGGGACTTCGTGTTGGAGAGGTGCTCGGATTTGGTGAAGTATGTGGACGCTTACGTGCAGCAACTGCTGCAGCCGAATACTGTTCTCATCGCCAACAAGGAGATCATGAACAAACTGGAGCAGGTGCTGGGCTTCTCAGAGCTCAAAGCCCTGAGGGAGGTGGCCATGAGGAGAGTAGAGGAGCTCACGCCCAAGCAGAGTCCAGCCCACACATCTCCTGATGTGCCCTCCCCTCCTCCGCTGTCCCCTCCTGGGGCAGATGTCCAGAGCCCCCTCAGTTCCCCAACTCGAGTACAGTCCCCAACCATACAGCCCTCAAGCTCTGGGGAGACGCTGCTGCAGCGGTGGTTCCCCTCGTGGACTGGCTGGTACAGTCAGCCTCAGAAATCTCCCACCACTTCTGAGGCGACCGGAGAGAGTCGGACTTCTGCGGACGATGGTTCTGTTTCTGCGTACATGACGCCCGAGTCCAGCTGTCGGAACTCGCCTCCGTTGAGTTTGGAAGGCAATGAAAGTTCTGACTTCATCAGTGCCATGTCTTCCTTAGCAGCCTCTACCGCAACAGAAGACACCAAGGCATCTGCAAAGCAAAAACGAGAACACAGAATATCTACCTCTCTTGAGGAAGAGTTTTTGTATGTTCTTTCTGATAGTCTCGAAAATAATACATTCACAAAACGAGATGCTGTCTTCTGTCAGTTGAGCTTTACTCTAAAGAAAGGAGAGTTCTCGCTCTCCACTGAGTCAAAATCATCTAGTCCTGCCGCGTCAAAGCTTTTTCAACTTGAATTTTCTGATGTTAAAATGGGGCTTGAATCAAGGCCTAGGAATAAGTCTCATAAGTTTGACATTGAGCTTGGATCACTGAACCTGAGAGACGAAGTGACCAAAGATTCCGCTTTCCCTTGTCTGGTGGCGCCTCAGAGCGAGCAGGACACGAGCAACTTCCGTCACTACCGGACCAGTCGGTCCACGTCTCACCCGTCAAACCTCTCTGCAGCTAGTCGGTCTGGCTTCAGCTACTCCAGGTCTTCTAGTCGTCTGAGTAACGAGGGAGGGTCCATCGATGAAACTTTCTCAATGCCCAAGCCAGACTTACGTCCTTTGTTTTCTCTGACTTATGAAAGTTGTCCTGCAAACCACCAAGCAGACCGCAAGCTTGTTGTGGTGACTCAGCCTCTCGACCTCGTGTACAATCCCGACGCTCTCGATGCAGCCTATAACTTCTTCAACAAGCCTTTAAAGTCTACGTCCAAGTACAGCCATCATATCCCACAAGACCCGTCCATGCTCTCTGTTGCTGCACGCAGGCGTTACGATGCCATAATGGAGCAGACCAAGGAGCAGCTCAAGAGGAACTGGGACCAAATATTGCAGGGCAGCACTCGCAAGCGCTGGCTTATCAGTCTCGACATCAGCGCTCCTCAGATCATCATGCCAGAGCATTTCAAAGATCAGAATGCCACTTTGGTGGTACTTGATTTTGGCCGTCTAACTTTCTGCTCTGCGAATCCTGGTCTCGCGTCTAATTCTTCAAAACATGCAGAGAAAACTGCTCCTGATAATGCACGAAACGTTAGCAAAGCAAACTCCTGGGGAGGTTTCGTGGCCAGAATGCTTGGTCAGCAAACTACTGTAGAAGAAAAGGAAGGCGAGGCTTTTGCTACTCCTTGTTCAACCCCTGATTTGTGTGAAAGTCCAGTTGATAATGCCCCAGACCAACTATCATCGACTCATGAGCCACTTACTGAAGAGTTGTTGCATTCGCATTTATACGATAAGTATGACTTACAGCTGTGCGACATGCAAGTTTTGGTAGGCAAGGTGCGGGACAACTGGCGCTTTGCATACCACAAAGGAACAGGACCGATGCACGTCGTAGACCGTTTCAGTATCAGCATTCTTGTTTCTAGGCGAATTGTGGCCCTGATCCCAGATGACAGACCCTGGCCAACCGCTACTCTTTCAGCCACTCTTCCGAACATCATGCTGCATCTCAACCAGACGAAAGTACATGCTCTCGTTGCCATTGTGAAGAAAATAAATGAACGCGCAGATCGCCATTCCACTTTTTCACAAAATGAACCCCAATGTCCCGACTTTCCAAGCACATCTCAAGGGACCAAGCCACTAGCACGGTCTATTACTACTTCCACTCTCACTTCTCTCGCTGGAGAGATGTTACCTGAAGATTCTTCTTCCGTCTTCAAACTGAAAACTGATGACATTGGTGAACCGGTAACTGATTCTCCTGGAGTCAAACGGAGGGACTCTGCAGACATCACGGAATCTGTTTCTACGTTGCATGAAGATTCTCGCTTGTTGATGATTCAAATGCACGTTGAGAAGCTCTCAATTGAATTGGTATCTCGGGGCAGGAGCATTGCTGAGGTTCAAGTGACTGGAATCAAGAGTAATTTGCAACACAGGCCTTCTAATTACTCAGCGTCGCTAACTATTCATTCCTTGCTACTGGTTGATGCCCTTCAGACGTTTGGACCAGATTTTGCGCTGCTGATGGCCAGTCATAAGCACATTAGTGTGGACAGCGTGAGCGGCAGCATCCTGGACTCCGACCCTTGCAGTCCTGTGTCACCTTCGTCCCCGGACCACAATCTTTACTCTCAGTATCCGCGAGCTACGTCTCCTATCGTCCTCACTAAAGCTTTAAATGCTCTTGCGTCTTCTCCTCTACCAGGGCTGCGCACGAGTCATCAGAACCTCTACCAGAAGCTGTCGTCCCCGCCGAACCCCACGTCTCCTTATTCTGAAGTTGATACTGAGGCTCTCATTTGCATTGAGGTAACGTACGTGTCACCGGAGTGCCCTTCTCATGAAGGGTCTGCTCCTCTCCTCCTTGGATCGCTTCAGTTCAACACAATAGACATCATTGCTAACCAGGAGACGGTGGTCGAGCTGGTGGGCTTCGTGCACCAGCTTGTGTCTCATGCCGCCACTGACGTGAATGCTTCCCGGTCTGTAACTCAGTCATTGCAACCTGAGCCATCCGTCCCTCCTGTATTAGAGATGCCATCTAAGGCCGAGGGCTCAGAAAGGCAGTCGTTGTATGGCTCACTGGCAATGTTGTATGCTCCTAACTCGACCGTTCCCAATCAGGATCCTCACGACAACGAAAGTGGGAAAAAAGAACCCATGAGAGTCGAAATGAGCTTTGACTTTTCGAAACTCACCGTGCTGTTGCTGAGAGCTGTTGTCAGAGACAAGGAGGTTGTTGGCAGGAAAGTTGCGACGGCAGTGTTGTCTCAAGCCAAAATCCAAGCCACTGTTGCTGACAAGCATTTGACTGTTGAAGGTTCACTTGGAGGCTTCCAGGTCCGAGATATCACGCCTGAGCCCAGCAAACATCAGTGCATTGTCAGTGTTGGTCAGGATGTAGAGATAGAGAAAAAAAAGGATATCATAAGTCGCCTCACTTCAGGAATATACCAAAGCTACGCACAAAAGGAGAGCGAAGCTGCTCTCAAAGCGTTCAGCTTCAAAGTAGGCCGTCCTTTGGTGTTTCACAATTTTTCTGGACCTGACGGGTCGAATTTTGTTTCTGACGATACACACTTGAGTGTTGAATTGCAGCTGGCATCGGTCCTGTACACTCACTCGCCCAGCTTCTTGACCGAAGTTTCATCTTGTGCTGAAGAGTTCAAGCAGTACATGGCGCGACTTGCACAGGGCATCAAACATGCCGCCACGGAGATGGCTATGGGACTCGTGAGTAAACGCATCGAGTCTTTTGCTGGCCTGCCCGCATACAGCGAGGGAGGGAGCAGCGGCAGCGAATCACCTTTGCGCAGGCATAGCAGCTTTGCTCGCTCCACAGAGACGCTACACTTGCCTTTCCCTCCGCCCACCACGGCATCTCACACCTCCCCCACGCACTCTCCTCCTTCCGATCTTTCTTTTCGACTCAAGCTGAGCGTGGTACTTCAGACTCCCATTGTTGTACTTCCAGAGTCCAACACTAGCAGTTCTATCATCGTGGCTCAGCTAGGGCAAATTTCCATCAAAAATGCTCGGCCGGAGTCGGGTGATGGTCTCCCCGAAAAAGCTGATTTTTCCGAAGCAGATGATCTCAAGTCGACTGAGGAATCAAATTACGACCAGTCTCCTCAGTTTGACGATATCGTGAACAGAGTCGTGAAGTATAAAGTGTGCGTCAAAGATATGAGTCTATATTCTTTTGATGTTGACGACCGGAAAGTTTTAAAAAGCTCTATGTTTGGGCCAAGCATTTGCTGTGCTGCAGACACATATCGTTTCGGGAGCGACTGCTCTTCGATCATCCACAGCACGAGCGTCCAGCTGCTGGTGTGTCACCAGAGACGCTTGGTTCTTCTTCCCGATAGCCAGGCTGGATTATTCTTCTTTCCAGGCGACCAGTTTGGTGCCCTGGACGACTTGAGTCCAGGTCATCCCATGGACAGCATCGAAGTGACAGGCGGTGTAGTGTCTGCAGTCAAGCTTAGCATGTCACGCCAACAGTACCGCCTTCTCACTCAAGCTTTGGGGAACGTTTCTTTCGAGAGACAGACGAATGCGGCCGTTTCTAAACCTCCCCAGTCTTTGGATTGCATTGTTGAGGAAATTCAATCTCCTCCTAGCACGAGCAAAAATGAAGTCGATAAAAGCTCGATATTTGGCGATGATAAAATGAACCTTCATGGTAAAGATGTTGGGCTAAACTTGCAGCCTTCATCTAAGAATCCCCACGTTGCTATGAAGGGAGAGTTCTCGGTCCCAAGTGTGGAAGTAGAGCTGCTTGGAGATGTTGGAGGCACCAGCCAGTCTTTGGTGAACCTGATCCTAGAAGATTTCAGGGCTACTTACTTGGGTGACAAGCCATTCGAGAACAGCGTCAAAGTTACTCTGAAGTCGCTTGTAATGGAAGACCTTTTGTGCCCTGAAGCCTCTCCACATCGCTTTCTGCTACGCTCAGTGGAACCTCCAGCTCCTGTTGAGCCTGACGTGAAAAAGGAAGTCTCCACTCTGCATGCGCTGCAGTTATCGCCCTTTATTTCAACGTCCTGTCCTGATGTCTCTAAAGTGGGTCTCAAGCCTTCCAATTTGTCCAAATCTCTGCCTGGACGACTGGAAATCGAGAAGCCTTATTTCAAGGCTCAGCACAGACCAAACGTACGCTGCAGCGTCAGACGAAAACGAAAACGTTTCCAGCAACACAAGACAGCGTCGAGTTTGTCACTCGCGGAGATGATGAGTGACCAGCTGCCTGCCAGCAAGCCTGAGGCAGAGAGGAAATGCCCGTACACTCCTCCGCCTTCTCCTGTTCCGGACGAGTCCACGTCTCTTCCGTCGCCGGATACCCCCTCTAATCTCGTCAGAATAAGCATCCAAAATGTCAACCGCGAAAGTCCTGACTTCATGACGAAGTACGACGGCACCAATCGCTTCGTCGATGTGGCTTTTAATTCTTTGGTTACTGTTGTAAATATTCCGTCGTGGGTCATGATAGCTGATTTTTTCAGCACCAAACAGCGTCGAGAATCTTTCACTCTCTTTGGCTTCCCTGAAGATGGCGACGCAGGTCACTCGGCAACCCAAACAAACGAAAATCAAGACCAGTTGGACGGCGTGACAAAGAAGACAGATGAAATTAATTCAGTGTTTGAAATGAGCATTGTGTGGCTGGAGCTGCTACTGGTACGAGTGGACGGCGCGAGTAACACTGGAGCTGAAGTTGCTGGGGCCAGCGTGAGTGACGTATCTGTGCGGTCAGTGGGAACTGCCGGGGACCTGCAGCTCAGCGGGCGCTTGGGAACTGTGTCTGTGACAGACCGCACTGCTCAAGGCTTGCATTACTATCACAAGTTCATCACAGCTGGCAACGAAGCCCTCACCTTCCAGTTGTACAAGTACGGTCTCCCAGACCCATACCTCCACAGAGACTGCGACATGAGGTTGAATATCAAAATGAGCTCAGTCATATACATCCACACTCAGAGGTTTGCCACGGAGCTCATGCACGTCATCGAGCAGTTCAGTCAATTGCAGACCATCCTGGATAAGTGGCGAGCCATCCGTGCGGGCCAGCAAATTGTGGAGAACGCAAGAGGCATGAGAGTCTCCCTCGCCGTTACTGCAGGCTCTCCTGTGATCGTCTTGCCCTTGTGCGGGCATGGAAGTGACCAGGCTTTGGTTGCTGACTTAGGCGCCCTCGAGATCAGCAACAAGTTCCTGTGGGCAGGTGCTCCTGGGTCTATCAGCAAAATTGAGAGGGAAGGCTTGTATGACCGCCTCTACTCCTCTCACGCGGGGTCAAGATCGAGATCTCGAGCTAATGCGTCTCGTTCTCGTTCCCGCAGTCGACACAGTACATCCGACAGCAGCGCTGCATCTTCCGGTAAGCCCCCGCGGTGTTTGCTGGACGTCATGCACGTGAAGCTGTCGAACATGGATCTCTACTCTGCGGAGAGGGTAGAGCACTGCGGCGCTGGCTCGCCGAAACCAAAGAGCGGTGGCAAGAAGCTAACTAAGTCTGAAACTAAAAACTCTCAGTGTCCTCTCAGAAGTGACCCTCAAGAGAGTGGCGGAATTTCTTTGAATTTCCCTAATTACGACATTAAGAGCAAACATCGACCCATATTTAGGGAAAAGTGCGCGCTTACAGTCCAAGTAGAGAGGAACTTGGACCAGCACGTGTCTCGACGTGTGCCCGACGTGTCCATGCAGGGATGTTTGAGTAAAGTGCATGCGACCGTTGACGAGGAGACCTACCGCCTGGCCCGTGGGCTGCTGCAGTACAACCTGGGAGAGGACCTCACGGAACTGCATCAGCAGCAGCAGCAGTTACACCATCCTCACCTCCCTCTGCACGCCACAGTTCACCGCGCGCCAAAAGAAGACGACATCTACACTAGCCTTCACATTGTTCTGGATCTGGATGACGTCACGCTGGGCGTGTTTCTTGCTGAGAAGAATCCTCCTGTCTCGACTGATCCTTGTGCTGCGACTCCATTGACGTGCGTCAACTTGATCAAATCTCGCTTGATGTATCAGTCTAACTCTGAAGGGGGCAAAGACGTCGACCTCGTCTCTCAAGAAATTCTGATCAATGACATTAGGTTTTCTGAATGTCCCGTGAACAAGCGCTCAAATGTTTTCACCAGCATCCTGCAACCAACGCCTTACAACACAGTCAAAAACGAAGGGCTCTTGCAAGCAGAACTTCACTTCCGTAGCACCAAGGCCGTCACACGCTTCACCATCTTGCTGAACAACATGCGCCTTATTGCAGTGCTCGACTGGTGGAAGGAAGTTCTCCAATTCATCCAACTGAACCCTCCACAACCTGCTCGTATGCTCAGCGTTCCAGGCACCTCGGCGCCAGGATCTGCTGCTTCTCCCTCTGTAGGGAGACAGGAGTCTTTGCAGTCTCTGTCTGTGTGTTCTGAAGACGGAGGAGTAGGCAGCAAAATTTCCAGCGTTGCAGTGTCCCCGAGGTCGTCTTCTCCTTCGTCTCTGCGTCCTCTGAGTCGTAAATCTTCAGGTTTGGAGAGAGTTTCTCCTCGTTTGAACCCACTCGTTGAAAGCACTGGTGTAATGACTCGGAATTTCTTGATTGACGACCTGGAGCAAGGCTCAAGAGTCAGACTGAACAATGCTGAAGCTGAAGATCCAGCCCCGCCATTTGAACTGAAAATCAACATTACAGACTCGGAAATTGTTATTGTTGAGGACACATCTCAGTCTAACTCAGCCGCTCTCATCTTAAAGAACACTACCGTGCTGAGCTACAGGCCGTCGCTGCTGGAGCGGCCAGTGTCATGCAACCTGTCCCAGTGCGAGGTGTACTCGTGCATGCTGTCTGCTGAGGAGGACACGGCGCTGTCCATCCTCGACCCTGTCACCGTAAACATGGAGCTCACGGATCGACCTCCTGCCAATCCTGACCTCTCCACTGGTGCTGCACTCACCACTCATCATGTACTGGAAATAAGCCTGCACCAAATGAACGTGCGTTTGAGCTACCACGACTTGAGGATGTTCAAACGCATCCTGGAGTCTGTGCCGTTCTTGCGGGAGGATGAGCCGGCGGGGGCGCATCATCAGGTCGCTCGTGAGCATCCTGCTAATGTTGAGGCCCAAGTGGCGCAGCTGAGCGTGCTGGGGTTCTCTCGTGCTGACTGCGTACGTGCCCTGCGCGAGTGTTACGGTCGAGTAGACGACGCCGCGCTCTGGCTCACCCAGCACGCCGCCCCCCTCCCAGCCTGCAGCCTCCCGCCCCCTACCGTTGACAGCGGGCCCGGGACCAACGCTGTCATCAACTGCAAGACTGTCGAGGTGAAAACTGGCAGCGTTAACCTGTGCTTCATCGACGATTGTGGAGACTGTGACGTGCCTCTGCTGGAGTTCTCTCTATGTCACTTCACCATGAAGCAGGACCGCTTCTGGAGCGGTGTGGCAGGCTGCACGCTCTCCATCAACTACTACAACCGCTTCCTTTCAGGCTGGGAGCCTCTTGTTGAGCCATGGAGGTGTTCCGTGTCGTGGCTCAAGAAGATAACAGACGAGGCGACCAGCCTCTCCCGCCTGTCGGTGCAGCTGAAGGCCAAAGAGAGCATGGAAGTAAACGTGACTTCCTCGCTGCTCGAACTCTATACGATGGTCAAGAACAGCTGGACGCAGGATTACTACAACAGGGACGGCGGGGCTGCTAAAGACAGGAATGAGAGTCGCAATGCGAGTTCCGGGGGCTTGGTCAGCTCGGAGGGTAGCCCTGTCAGCTACCGCCGCCGTACGCCATTCATTCCCTTTACGCTACTCAACGAAACTGGCTCTGCCCTCACCTTTACAACCTTCACTTCCTTTACGTATGGAAATAGAGACGCTTCGTACGATGACAACTCAGGCCCACCGCAGTATCGGCAACAGCAGGAGTGGGTGCAGGTCGAACATGGAGAGTCCACTCCCTTCTCGTTTGATAATCACCGCAGAGCTAAGGTGCGACATGGCGATTCTCATGAGCACAAGATGCACCAGATCGGGGTGTGTGTGGTGGGCTGGCACCCTGTGGGTCCCGTCACTGTGGACAAAGTGGGCACATTCTTCCGGATGGCCGCGCCCATGGCAACGTCGGCGAGCGTGGGAGGCCTGCCAAGTGCCCGGATCGTAGTTACAGTGTCACTGATAGGCTCGGCTAGGAAGCTGGTGACGGTACGGTCTGCGCTGCTGCTGCACAACATGTTGCCCACTGCTGTTGAGGCCAAGCTGGAGAACCTCGCCAATAGGAGGGGAGACGTCAAGGTGCTACAGATCCCATCGCAAAACACGGTGGCGGTGCCGCTGAGCTACGTGTGGGCAGGCATCACAGTGCGGCCTGTGGGAGGCTACGTCAAGCGAGCTCTCTCCCGATCTAACGTCGCTGCCGGCGCTGCTGCTCGAGCAGGTAATTCTGGGTCTACTTTACTGATCACTAGGCATTCAGCTGGTGATTTTATGTTTACTTCACTAAACACTTGGTGGTCAACCGGTGATTATCATAGCCTATCACTGTGAACAGTAGTTCCTTGTCTGAGCTATTTATCTCGGGTGTGTATCACTGAGCATTGCACTTACATGAGCCCTACACAATGACCTGGGGCTATCATTCCTTGCTTTTTAGTAATGCCGTTGTCTTGCCCATACCTGTTGGTAGTATGCAAGTGTAAATTTGCTACTTAATTAGTTGCATAATCTGTTTCCTGCACTTGTGTATCTTGCGCTAAGCATGAAACATGATCAACTATTATATTGGCTGCTGAGTGAACAAAGAGGAGGTTTGTTGCTCTAATATCTTTACAGGTTTTATCATTTTCTCCGGTACGGTATACCTTGCGCTGGAAGTGCGTGTAGATTACTTGCTATCAATTTTCCTGAGGTTTAAGTTGCAGTATTTATAAAAAATTAATAATACTAAGATGTATTTATTCATACTGTGAAATTTCGTTCTCACATTCGCGTTTGTGTTGCACGAGGCTAATATCTGCATCCTTGCTTGTCCGTGGGCAAGCAAGGTACCTTCTTTGGACACAACACCTCCCCCCTCCACCCCTATCAATGCGATGATGACTTGACTCTTTTACCAAACATGAACTCCGCCACACAAGCACATAACCCTCTTAGTAAGTGATGAACTAATCTCTAAACTGTGAAACGTACGATACAATAATTCCGAGCCACTGCAGCACCAGCGAAATCATTATTCCTGCTATCGCAAAGGATTTGGGTAGAAACTCAAGAAAGGACTACTCAGTTCTTTCCTAGCTTCTGTTTCATTCTAGTACTACCGTTACTTAGGTCTTGGTTAGGAAGAAAAAAATCCGAAATGCAAAAATTGACTCCGCTCTTTCCTTTTGCAAGGTTCTATTTTTTTCTATGACTACGTTCTTTATAGATCGTAGATAAAAACTCAAAAAAGGATGACTCATCTCTTCTCTGTTGCAATGTTCTAAATTATTCTACAACTACCAACTACATAGGTCTTGTGCAGAAGCCTAATGAGGGACCACTGGGCGCATTTCTGGTGCCAATTGCTATTCTATTCTGCTACTTGAGCAGCCCTCTTACCCTTCTCATGTGATGTCCCTCCCCTCAGGAGGTGCCCCCACCGCCAGCGGGGGCTGGATCCACTGCAGGGACCCGATCCATTGGCGGGTGGTGACCGGCGCGGACGAGCAGTACTCCGTCCTCAAGACCTGCGACGCCATCAACGCTCACCAGCCGTCCTTCAGGTCCGTGAACTCGCTTGGATTTTGGTAAAAGTGGCCTCTCTGAAGATTCATTTGGTGTTCGGTTGATATACTCAATGCGGTGCCTCTCATAATGGATGTTGAGGAATGAATCCAGTTTGTGGTTTTGCTGTTTGCCTCTGTACTGTGTGTGGATTTTTGATTGTGCCTACAAAGTGCCTCAAATGGGAACCTCCAGTGTGTCTTAAATGTGCTTCTCCAGTGTATCGTATGTGTGTATCTTCAATGCATCGTATGTATCTCCAGTGTACCGTATGTGTGTATCTTCTATGCACCTTATGTATCTCCAGTGTACCGTATGTGTGTATCTCTAGTGTACTTCAAATGTGCACCTCCTGTGCACTTCATGTGGATGCCTTAATTATAAGCTTTGAGTTGACAAATATACATATTTTAATTTTTGTCTTGGATGTGTTGCATGATTTTTTTCGAAAAATCCGTTAAAGTTTCTTCTATAATTCTAACTCGGCAATCTTGTAAAAGTTATTTTGTTGTTTGACATACCATTCAGTGAAACGTTGGAAATTTTAGTTCTACTTCACATTCTCTCAAGATTTGTTTTCCTCCATCATTTTCCTTTTTGTTCACTCATTTCCCCTTCTACCTCCAATTTGCTCCTTCATTCTCTAACTGTTCATTCCTTAATTTATCTTCTCACTTTCAGACTTGACTTTTAATGCTGAATCATGACTAATTGTTCTCAAATGAAACATTTCACTCCTTGACTCGAACTTGACGTCCTTTTCTGAAGTGTAAATTTCAATCCGTAAATTTGATATTTGACGTTCAGTTATAACTTTCTATTATCAAGTTCAACATGCAGAGTTTAATTTGCGCAATATTCGTAGGTTCAACGTGTTCATCCGACGGGAGAAGTACCCTGTGGACAGCC